>JACSZP010073348.1:0-11477 GCA_016161895.1 Pinna nobilis
TGCAACTTTAAAAATCTTCTTCCCTGAAAGAACAAGGCCAAATAAGCTCATTTCTGGAATATAGCATCCTTTTGAGGTGCTAATTCAACCCCCCCCCCTTTACAGATTTATGTATGTTTTGTGGTGTTCTTTCTTTCTATTTTGAATAGATATATTGTGATATAACTGCAGAGTTATCTGGGTTAATATGTATCGATATATACTTGATATATAAATGTATTTGAGTGTACTCTCAAATACTTTGGACAGGAGTAAGCTTTCTTTTTACTTCCCTTCACTATGACTGTCTATCAGTCATTCACTAACTATAAACTTTATTCTCCCTCCCATTACTATGACTGTCATATATATTTATGTGCATATATGTATATATGGAGGTCTGAATCCAGGGCCCCAACCTTGGCAGACTGAACTACTGACTAGTCTGGGTAATAAACTCTAAATTTAAGATTTTAGGGCTCAGAATTTGTATTATGTATATCTTACGTCATGTATATCTTACCGAATTGTGCGTAATACCAATCCACATCACAATCGATGTTAGCTGTTACTAATAGGGGTTAATCAATGCAGTGTAAAAGTGAAAATGTGCTTTAGCAACATCTGGCCATTCATAAATTCATTTCTTGTTAAACTTAATTAAGAATATTTGAAATGAAAGTCTTATGCAGCTTGGTCGTGATTTTGATGACAGACGAAACGGTATTTGTTGAAAATACTCTATGGTAAACATTTTTGATAGTTTCCTTTTCTTAAGAGCTGATGCAAAAGAAAACACTTAATTGTAAGCGAAGTAGAGGCCCACGGTTTATAAAAAAATCATTTGAAATACTGATATTTTTACGCATGGAAAATTAGATGTTTGGCCGAATTTCCGCTCATTATTAACTAAGAAGATTTTTATTGGCTTCCAATAGTTTGAAAAACAATAATTTTAAAAATAATTACCTAATTGAAATAATGATGAAGTAAAATCATTATTTCAAGATTTATGAATTGAACTTGTTCTTTTACTGAATATGTAAACCTTTGAGTGTACACACTTTTCACATAAGTATTAGGGGCTGACTTAATTGACATTTTCAACAGATCAGCATTATGATATTGACGACCAGGAAGGGAGAAGTAAAAACAAGGCGTTTTAAGAAATATGTAACTTGTTATATCTAGTGGTTTCAAGACTCCTATCTCAAAACAGTAATTAACTATTTATGTAATGAAAAAAAACTTACTGCTTACTATAAACATTTACTTAGCCACGTTCTAAAATACTTAAGGTAATTCTCATTATGTGGCCCGATAATAAGCGCTATGCCCCAAACAGAATTTCATACATAAAAGATAATGTGTAGTAGCACAAGTTCGCTATAATGACCCTAGTAAATAAAAAAAGTTTTATATTTGACTGAACTTTTGCCTTAGACTTGTGTCACTAAATTGTCCTTGAAATTATACTTACCCAATAATTGAAAAGCTGCACAAAAAATCAAAACCAATTAAACTAAAAACATATGAAGAAACATACAAATGTATATGAAATAGCTATGTTTCATTTCTTTAATACCAAATTGTTATTTTCTAATCAAATATATTGAACTCACTGACTCACTGATTCCTTTTTTCTCAACAATCTAGACAAATCACCTCGTGTGATAGACATGTCAACGAACGAGATAAAGATTGGACTTTTGGGAATGAGTGGATCCGGGTTGAGTTCAACAGGAAATACACTTGTTGAAGAAAATTTGTTTAAGGCAGGTAGCTCCTTTTCGCCAATAACCAGCGAGAGTCAAACTGCAGGGATCACCTACGATGGACACTCAATAAATGTCATAGATTCTATATCATTTAATGAAACCAGAAACAGGAGTGAAATAAAGGAAGCCTTGCTGAACATTCTGCCTCTGCATGTTGTTCTTCTGGTGTTCAAAATCGACAGAATCACAAAATTCCACAGGGACATGTTCCGCACCCTGGAGAACGTTTACGGAACGCGTGTATACCAACACATGATCGTCCTCTTCACGTTCAAAGATAAACTTGGTGACGTCCCTTTTGACAGCTTTCTAGATCAAGAAGCACCTGACTTTGACGTTAATAAATTACTGAAAATGATTTCTGATAGGTACTTAACGGTATCCAATACAGTGAGCGTTATAGACAAGAAGGAACAGAGACAGCAAATTTTAGAAATGGCCCTTCACTTGGCGAACGAAAACCAAATGAAAGTATTGAAGAGAAAAACTTGGAGGGATACAACTTGTGAGTTTTGTGATGTGTTACTAAACTGTTGCTGTTCATGCTGCACGTGGACATTCTTTTGCTGTAAAGTTATTGCCATGCTAGTTAGTTTTCCTGTCCGAAGATTGTGCAACAGAAATGCCAAAGTAGTCCCAAACTGTCCGGAGCGGAAGACAAAATAAACGTTAGAGTTACTTCCCTCTCCGACAGACTCGTTCGAAAGACGGTCACTCAACACGATGGAAACTCATTGAGAACAAACTTTGTTTAGAGATTAAAAAGTGTCAAAAAACTTGGATACTTTAGACATGGAAAACAACTATGAAATTAATTTAGTTTTTTCTAATGACAAATAACTTAAAGCAAAATAAATATATTATATGCTAAGCACAACTAAGATTCAAATTCCATAATTATCTTTAATCGTCCAATTATTAATGCATAAAATTGTATGTATATTTTTATACACATGTGCTTTCATTTTCGATTGTTCATGAACATTTAATGAAACAAGAAGCAACAGAACCATAAAGGAAGCCTTGCTGAACATTCTGCCTCTGCATATTGTCCTTCTGGTGTTCAAATCGAAAGAATCACAAAATTCCACAGGGACATGTTCCGCACCCTGGAGAACGTCTATGGAACGCGTGTATACCAACACATGATCGTCCTCTTCACGTTCAAAGATAAACTTGGTGACGTCCCTTTTAACGAGTTTCTAAATTATTAAAAAACAAAAGTGACTATGACATTCAAGAACTACTTACAAAAGTGCCAAGAAGATATTTAAAAATGTCCAATACAGTAGGGAACCACCAGCAGATGGCAAACTTTAATGAAATAAAATTGTTGGAAGTAAGAACTTGGAAAGAAAAAAAATCATATTTGTTTTCGAACTTTAGTTGCCTTTGTGGGATTTTATGTAGATTCTGTCCATGTTGTTCGTCCTTACTCAGTCGTTGTGTGACCACTGTTAAAAGTTTTTTTCCACGATCATGAGGAATAAAATGCTAAAAACATTTTCTAACTATGACGAGCGACAGACATAAAACATGCAAGAATTAAGCTCGACGAAGTTTATCTTTATCTGTACTTACTTAAAATGTTTGAGCTAATGTTTACAATCAAAATGATAGACTTAGAATGATAGAAGAAATACCTGACTCTTTATTTAAGGAGCTGTATGCAAGTGTACATTTGAACATTTAAAAAAAATTGCAATAAATCTGTTTCTACATTTAAGGCAAAATCGTAAGCTACAATGAAAAATATGTTCGTATTCCCGGCACTCCTTTGTTTCAATTACCATAGCTCTTCATTCAAATATGAATTGAACCTACACTTTGACGTATTAAATTTCACTTGGTATATTAAATAACCATGTTATCCTCCAATCAAAATCTTAGTTTTGTTGTAAATGTTAGAATTTCCTTTTACAATTTGACCTTAAGAAAATTCAATAAAAGTTTGTACAAAGTTTTATCTTTTTACGATGCATGTATTCAAAATTTGATGATTCTGAATAAAATTATACACATGACCTACATTGATTGCAAGGTATCATATGTATCTAAGATAGAAGATTTATACTAGTGTTTATACACAAAGGTGCATCTAATACAAGTACTACCTTATACAATTCGAGAATAAGTAGGTTTTGAAAAAGAAAAAATCTATGGGTCTCAATGATACAATAACCCTTTGCAACAAGGAGGTAAAATCACTGAAAACAAGGCATTTAACAAGAAATCTGGCCTTGTGTGTACAGTGGCTTCCATAAAAATAATATGGAAGCCAATCCGCCTCCATTTCCATAAGTGGATTATTCATATAATTTGATATAAAAGATAATGTCAAAAATGTTGACACTGTGCATTATGACGTTGACTTTTTAAACATGAGCATGAAACAGTATCATAACAGTGGGTAATTGCATGTATATTTTACAGCAAAAGGTAAAACTTAACCAGTACCGAAGGAATTAACAAATTCAAGTTCTTATAAACATTACAAGTTGAGGAAATATAGTTGTCTCAACGTCAAAAAACAATAGCAATTCCCCTAGTGGAATGGGACTAGGAATCCGAATCCGGAAGAATGTTCCCTAGAGAGCCATATGACACCAATCTTCCAGGTCGTTACACCGAGAAGGTTATAGATCATGTGAAATGTTTGTAGCCAGAAAAGGACTATGTGAAATCCTTGTCCAAATTGGAATGCTGCTCCCAATAAATAGTTTTCTTTGAAGGACAGTGATTTAAAATTTCCCTTAAAACGGTTTTTTTAATTAAAGAGATTAAAAGACCGAAGTTAGACTGATAAAGTACCATGCATACGGGAGAAATCACACATGGTCATAATTTGTTACTAGATTTACGTAATCATCATGCGAACATCTGGCTAAAAAACATGCGTATTTGAAAAAAAAGAATATGAAAAGCATGCGGTTTCTATACGAAAGAGAAACCAGTTATTTATGCCTTCGTTCTAAAATTAAACATTTTAAAAGGTCTATACAAAATTTCAGGGATAAGGTATTTCGTTGACCGGGTTACTCAAACATTTATACAGATTACAATCGGAGATGAAAAGGGTATATTGCGGGGGGCCAGATCCTTTTGAAATTCTTTTTATGTGCTTTTCTATGAACAAATCTAATGCAGATAACTTGTATGAACAATTTCTGCATAATGACCTGATATTGATATACATTATCCGCCATGCGACATCCCAAGAAAATAATCAAAGAACATATGATACAAGTAAACAAAGTATTGAAGGAATGAGGTTTTTAATTGATTAGAACATATTTGTTTTGAAAATCTTATTTCGATTCTATGTGGTCAGGTCACGACACACCATATTGCAGGCGAATCCAAACACATTGAAACCAAAGGGGGAAGGGTTTTTTACCTCAAATAACAAGAGGCCCAAGGGGCCTTAACGGTCACCTGAGTAATGAATTTGGTTGATATTGGCCCACAGCTTACTGAGAAGTCTAAAATGTGAAATCCTATAGTAACCTTATGGAAAATGTTTAATCCCAGGGCGGGACCAAAGTTGACCCAAGTGTGGGACCAAAAATAACCCCTGGGCCTTCTCTTGAGCAAACTTGAATCTACACCCCATAAGGATGCTATATTCCAGAAATAAGCAGATTTGGCCTTGTACTTTAAGTGAATAAGATTTTATAAAGTTGCAAAATTTGGACTTTTTTGGCCCTATGGCGGGACCAGTTTTGATCCAGGGGGATGGTTTGAACAAAATTGAATCTGGATCACCCAATGTTGATCCCTGGCAAATTTGGTTTAAATTGGCCCACTGGTTCCTGACAAGAAGCCTAAAATGTGAAATCCTATAGTAACCCTAAGGAAAATGTTTAACCCCAGGACGGAGCCAAAAATGACCCCAGGGCCTTCCTTTGAACAAACTCGAATCTACACCCCATAAGGATGCTATATTCCAGAAATCAACAGATTTGGCCGTATACTTTCAGAGAAGATTTTTTAAAGTTGCAAAGTTTGAACATTTTTGGCCCCAGGGCGGGGCCATTTTTGGACCCAGGGGGGATGGTTTGAACAAACTTGAGTCTTCATCACCCAATGTTGATCCCAGGCAAATATGGTCGAAATTGGCTTACTCAGGTGACCTAAAAAGTTCTATAGAAAATCTGGGTAAAACAGTAATAAAGCATTCTATCCGGTTCCGAATTAAGGTGGATTTAATTCTAAAAAAGGTTCAATATAAGTGGGTTACGTAACTGTTTTAAGTTTAATATCAAGAACTTCCCGTTCCTTCGTAGCAATATCCCGCTTTCTCCTGCCTATCGCGGTTTCATTTCACAACTTAGGTGTATACGTTTCGATAGGGTATGCTTCTGTTTTGAATGCTTTATTTGGTAATGTCTCTTCCATAATGTACTCAAAAAAGGGAAATATTGCTGAATGCTCAAAATCGTCACTTCCAGAGTTTTATAGTCGATACGGTAATTTTGATATACAAAATGAGGTCCCCGTCTCAAGAATGTTGGTTGTTATCCTGAAAAAAAGAAAAGAAAAGGAAAGAAAAAAAAGGAAAGGATGCCATACTTATCATTGATATTACTTATTCCTCTAGCCACTAACTACATTCATAACAATGGAATAATTCCGAATCTTTTAAAAGCTCTCGGATAAAATCATTCTGTGAAAAAATATGTTATCGTTCCTAAGTAAACAGAGAAGTGAATAAAATACATTATATTTGAATTTTTGAAATTTCATGTTATTTTTTCAAAATGGAATATTGACTCATTGTAGTTTTGTCTACTTTTTTGTTTTGGCCACGGTTTTGTCTGCTGTTGACTTTTTTAATTTGGAATGTCCCTTGGTATCTTATAATTTACCCCTTTTAAACATTAACAAATGGCTAGTATTTTTTATTTTTAAATAAATAAAGAGCAAACGACATTTTTTGAATACTTGAGATAGAATGAATAAAACTTCAAAATGAGATCGATATCTTATCGCTCATTTTTTAAAAATCTTATCAAAACCCCATTTATTGATATTTGCTCTAAAAATGCACCAGGAAAGTAAGAAAATGCAAACGTCTATTTTGAGAAATTACGATTCAGGCATTTTTGGTGATAATATTTGTTTACAGGCACCACTAAGGATAATACACATAAATAATGAGTGTATACGCTGGTAATTTACTGGTTTCTCACTTTTTCTTCATATTACAATTTAGCTATAACAAATTTACCGACCGTCTCAGATGAGAGGCAAAAACATGCTAAAAAGATACGGAATTTCGAAAGTGAATATTATAAATATTTGTTATACACCGTTTATGTTCAATAAATTTCTGTACATCTCAGTATTAGGTGACACTAATGTATGATAACATTTATGTATGTTTAGTTGAATATTTTCACGCAGATTATCGATATCTATTTAGCATCAAGAAAATTATCTGCCATTTTTTACTAAGTACTATTTCATATTGACAATAAAGCATAGCTCTGTATAAGAATGCTGTATTTCATCCTTTGAGGTCAATCGGTGTCTGACTGATTAGATTCACAATTTATTTTTGTTATCTTGATTTTCTGGCTAAACAGTCAAACTTTACGCACCTTCTAAGCTCGAATGATTGAAATCAAACTGGCAATATAATATCCTTTCTTATTTTCCTAATCTTCAAAGACCTGTTTCATGAACAAGCACAGAATCAAGTGTCAATCAACTCTATAATTTCTAGTAATTATTTTGTTGACAATATCTAAACAGCCAGACACAAAGACAGAGAAGCAGCGATAAGAATTAAAGATTCCCTTTATTCAACCAATGGAAGACCTATTTACATTTTATTTTAGAAATCGAGATCTATCAGATAAAATATAAGCATTTATCTCCTTTGTTTTACAATACAAACACTGATATAAAGGCGTACCCATCTTATAATTCTAATTGTGTTAGCGTATTACGGAAATCCACAATTGAGTGTCGCACACTTTTTTTTAAATAAGCGGTGTAAAACGTCCCATATATACACTACTGAGGTGTTGCCGATGGACAATGTTTGTAAACAGGTAATGCAGTAATGCACTATGGAGTGACCAGACATACTTTACGAAGAAGTCTGATTTTTTCGGTATGCCTAAATCAGTTATATGAAGATGCAAAAACATCATGGGTTTAGGACAGCAAACATAAGTATAAGTTAAATAACATGCCTCAGAATTTAAAAGATTTTCCCCTTTTGTTTAAGGCTTGCCTACAAGAAGACATGTATGTCACTTACTTTCATATTTGTTTCTCTCAAACGGGCATATATAGTTTTAGAATGAACCAGGAGCAGTTATACGAATTGAAGCGCTCTGAATGTACTTTTTTCTTTAAGATTTAAATTCATGAAATCCTTCTGATGTATGTATTTTCCACTGTTCATGTAATTAACAATTTATAGTTAAACTCCTTGTAATGAAGGTTTGGAAGCCATCATTTTTGACATATTTTTATATATATAATTTCATAGTTTATACAAAAAGAACAGCTATAGAATGAGTGTTTGTTTGCTTCCGAGGAACTCTTACAATGCGATCATAAGTTGCTTTTTTGTTTTGATTTGGTTTCTTTTTGTTTCATTTTGTTTGTTTGTTATTGCTTTTGTTTTTGTATCTTTTTTTCTGTTTTTTGTTTGTTCTTTGTCTACCTTACTACACACTGTACAATCTTTCAGTCGTTTGGTGTCGGTCTGTTTTATTGCCGTCCGTCCACTGGATAGTGTCAGTCAATTGATGGTGGTCATATTTTATTGCCGTTCGTATGCACACCAATTTTATGTAACAAGTCGTTTGTACGGATTATTCTGTTAACTATTCTATACTGAAGCCACTTCAACTTACAATCACGTGTTTTTGTGAATTGAAAGATTAACATTTCCCGCCTTTTTGCAATATTTACATGATTAATTTGAAAATATCTGACCCATTCTATATTAATACAAGGTTTTCCATAAAAAGCATCATAAAAATATCTAGAACCCGTTCTTCTATCCCTTATTATTTTTATAGGAAGAGGATAATGAGATATGCATACTGGGGGTTTTAGATTTTCTTCCCATTTTCTACTAATAAAGTGAAAATACCTTAATAAAAACAAATTCATCACAAAGATTTATATCAGATACAATGTAGTCGAAGAGTTCCTACTTAAAACGTTTTTCAAGCCAGAAAAATGATCAATTAATCAAAACGTTTTTTTCAGGGAGTTTTCCGTTCCGTCAAGAATTAAGGTTTGTTGTCAGTTTATTGTATTATATTATACTCTTGTCCAAGCATTTGAATTCCTGTTATATTCAGTGTTTTTCTTTTCATTTTTGCCGTTACATCGACACAGATTACAAGTATGCGAGAAGAAATAGGATCCCCTGTCTTTATCCCACGCAACTTTGAAACAATGAGAGAAAAGACAATTTTGAGAGACAGATAATTGAAAAATCGTACAGAAAATTGAGATCCATCTTCGAATGTTTTCACCAAAGTCAAATTTTTAGCGCTGCTTACAGAAATATATATGAAACAAAATCAACGACTTTGTCAAGATCTAGAAAAAGAATAATTCTAGGAATACCTGTTTCCATTTATGAATTATGTCATGAATAAGTCGCGTATTTTCTCCTTTATTCCTACCAGTCAAAAACCCGCTATAGTTTTCATGAATAATACTTGGAGGGATATTCTTAATCCGTTTGGCTAAAGTACTAGGTATAATCTTGTAACTTAAAATTGATAGTGATGTAGGACGCCAGTTTTTAAGATGATGTCTGGACTTATCCCCTTTCGTTAGAAGGTTGATTGTTCCTAACATTTTGATATGGATAATTCACCTGTTCAAAAGAATGTCTGTAGGACCTAAAATAACGTCTATTCAAAAAGGGGTAATATTCTGCCGTGAAATCCGTACTCCATGGGGATTTATCATTAATGCATTATTTCAGTGATTCAAGAATTTCTTTTTTTTGTCAAAGATTTTTTTTCTAAATCTAATTTTCCTTGTCGCATAATATCATATCAGAATTTCGCGCACTGAAAGGGATTCTATGTAATTTCAAATGTCATCCTTATTTGCGTAAATTTTTTTTATATGAAATCTCATAGTTTCGTGAAGAATTTCTTTTTCATCGATAATTTCTGTTCCATTATCTATTATTATTTTTGGAGATAGTTTTATTTACAAAGTTTCGCTTTTCAAAACTATAAAAATACTTAGTTGTTCGTTCGCCTTCTTCTATTTATCTAGATTTTGTTTTTATAAGTAAAGCTTCAAGGTTCCTCTGTCTAATGTGTTCCAATTAAAAACTTAGTTCGTTTTACAATTGTGCTAATTCATTGGTATGGTATTTGTCAAATAAATATTATATGATATCTATGTTTTGTTCGATTTAATTTCTTTTCCTCCAGTTAACCTCTTTTTACATAGAGTAATGAGGCAATGTTTGCATTCTAATATTCATTAATACGATTCCTAAAACAAAATCATCAGTAATTGTCAACTGTACCAAATCATAAAGGATATTTACTTTATTTCCTTTAGGAATATGTAAAGGTGTATATTCGTTTTTTGGTTTCTAAAATATGCTTTTTTCAACTAATTGAACAGAATTTTAATCCTTTATTAAACAACATTTTGAGCATTATTCATTTCCAGTTCTACTTCAATACTTCAATGTAAGAATAAACAGTTCTGTGTCCGTACATAATGTTACGTTCATCAGTATAGAGGAAATAAGGGGAGAAAATACATTTTCTCTTGTTTAATAGTTAACACTGTGTCATGCATATTGCTTTTAGTTTGATTACGATTGCACCACGGATCCCACAAACTATAATTAGACCTTAACTTGTTAACTTTTTCTCTACTATGAGAAACGTTATTCTAACGATCCTGATTTTGTTTATTTCGTTTTGAATTAGATTCCAGTCTCCTCTTAATATAAAGAATTCGTTATTACATTCATCGAATATTTTATCAATGCTTTCAAAATAAATTGGATCACATCTGGTTTTTTTTGGCTGTATAAATTTATGAAAGTCAAAATGAGTTTCTTGCCAATCAGAATGTCTAGAGCGGGTTATTTACCATTAATATATTTTTTATATTCAGTTATCACATACTCAAAGTAATTGTTGAAAAGATGGAGAACTCTTCGAGAGTCATTTCTACCTAAAATTACGAAGCGATTCAAACCTCATTGCCAATGGATTATCTTACAACCTGACTCAGGTAGATGACTCTTCTGTAGACAACAAATTCATTATCTTTTTCCCCTTAGAATTTTAAAAATGTTGCGTTTATTCGTGTCTCGTAAACCTCTGTAATTCAAAGGAACTTATTTCAATCGCTGGGATTGGGTTTGTATCTTTCAAATGTAATAAAGAATTCTAAAGTAGAATAACGAAGAAAGGGTTGAGTGAAAAGGAGGAGGTGTCTCATTTGGGACTTTCTAACAGGATTAACTAAATAAAATATTAAAAAACATAAATATTTCAACACACATACTCACAATCAAAATTTAAGGTCTTGTTTTATTACGTCTTGAAGGCAACGGAGCGTAGAAAATAATTTTTTCTACGCTTCGTTGCATTCATGACCAAATAAAACAAGAGAAATGTAAAACAATCCTTACACTTATAAACATAAGTATTTTCAAATTTTCTGTTTAACTGCTGTACGCTGTGACATATATGA
>JACSZP010073366.1:0-11328 GCA_016161895.1 Pinna nobilis
TGTATCATTTGTGTTAACTTTCAATTAGCCTCATATTCTCACTTGTTGCCATCATTGTACTAGTGCTTATGCTCTTTCAAGTATTGACTGGGTATTTTGTTTGATATAAATTTTCCAAATTCTATGTTTTCTGATAGCATATCCTGTTTCCATTCACAGATGCAGATTTACAGAAAGTCAACAAACAAGACAAAAGTAACAAGAACTTGCCACGTCAAAGGTTTGTATGTGTTTGATTTATTATTATGATTCAATTCCTTTGTGGTTGCTAACATCCCAATTAAGAATGTTTCACTAACATGCAGACACAGTAGATGTTGTCATATTAACCCTTTCAATACCAGAGGTCATAATGGGCTGGTCTAAAACCGTAGAAAAGAGCATACCAATCTTATACTTGGGGTTGATAGGGTTAAAAATCCCTCACTTCTCAATGGTCCTGGGTGGACAGTAAAGAAATACATTTGAAGCTTTTCATCAAAATTTAATGATTCTTCATTTATTCGAGAAACAAAATCTTCAGTTACACATTTCACACAGTGGTAAAGCAAAATAAACAAAGCCTTTAGTAGATAGATGATAGACTAAAAGTATGCATTTGTTTGATGCAAACTGACCAATTCGATAACATTAGACTGATTAGAGATTTCCACTACTTTCACAGCTCCATAGAAGTATCGGATTCCGGACATTTGTCAGCAGAGTCGGTTGCCATATCATTGCTCAAAAGATTTTCAGAGAAGCAGCTACCAAAAGCATCAGACTTGGAATGGCTGGTTCCAGAAAAAGATGCACCACAGAAAGTAGGTCATTTTTAAATACAGACTTGTGTTTTTTGCTCTGTTACTCAATATTGTAGCCTGACTAATTTCCCACGAAATGTATGTCCTGTTATCTGTACATCAATCTGTTAATTTATTTTTTGAAATGTTCTTCCTCTGCCACCCCCCCCCCTCCCCAAAAGCACCAAAATATCTCCCTTGTTCATCAAAAGTAAACATCCTTTCATGCATTAAACTGACAATAATACAATATTTTCATTTATTTAAACAATTTTCTAGGAAACAATGCCATTAACATTAACGAGGCTTTATTATATGTCTTACACAAAGGGATCATTTCTATCAACATTACATGACGCTATTCTCATTTTCTTTCTGGCATTGTCCAGATTAGCTGGCTTTACTCTTTTACAGAGAAAAGCTGTGTAGTTCCGTCAATCCTACTGAAGTATACATATTTTAAAATTTTATTTATGGTTGGTTTATTTTTGTGTCTTGTTTTATATTTCAGTTACTTCCCTTGCCCAGCTCTTTTCCCATTTCCCCTGATGATGCAGACAACTCGGAACTGACCAAGTCCAGCATAATTAAGGTATGCCAACATCTGTTTATAAAGTGAGTTAGTTTCCAGCAAAGGTTTCATTTTAATGTTCAGTTTCAAATACAATTTTATTATTCAGAGACCCTGACTGTGGAGCTTTGACCAATATTTGAAGATCTTTACTGGCATTCAGTGACCATTTCTTTGAAATTTCAATCTTTTGTGTAGGACAATACATATTGTAAAACTGCTTAAAAAAAAAGGACACACACTCAAAGATGTCTGGAGGTATAATTGAACCTTGCTATCAAAACCATCAGGCAGCTAGCTATATTTGGTTTAACCCTCTCAACACCACAGACCGAAATAGACTGGTGCAGACAATAGAAAAGAGCATACCATTCTGATACTTGGGGTTGAAAGGGTTAATAAGTGAAATGGTATCTTGAGTGAGATAAGAATAGTAATATGATGAAACTAATGACGAAAAAAGGTGAAGGGGTCACCTTGGCGAACTGGCCCTCACACTTGAAACACTAATTGCTGATAGACAAAAACAAGGTTTTATCAAACTGACAAAAACAAGTTTTTATCAAACTACTAATATATTTCTTCAGTTAAGTTTCATTTTTAATTTCAGACAAGACTTCGAGGAAATATGGAGTGGGCCCCTCCAAGATACCAAATCATTTTTAATATTCATCCTGCACCAAAGTAAGTATTTTTCTCTTGTTGATTGCTTTTTTGTTTGTTTATGTGTACACATTTTGTAAACATCTTTAATCCTTTCAACCCCAAGTATCAAAATGGAATGTTCTTTTCTATTGTCTTAGACCAGTCCATTATGGTCTGTGGTGTTGAGAGATTTGCTCTTATTCACCAACGAAGATGAATGCTATTTCTAAATATAGAAAAAGAATGTGGCTGCCATTGTTCAACAACTTCAGGTAGTAACAGGTCTGCTAGGTGACAATGTTAGGCTTCTTCAGAGAGGCTTTAATCTTACCATTAGCATTTTTGCCATCCATTCTTAGCTCAGTTTTAAATCTACAGTATATTCTGGATGCTTCGTTTCCAAGAAAATTTCTCCTTTAAAGATAAATGAGGGGTCTAATGTACAAAAACATGACCCTTGTAATAGCCAGTACAATTAAGTAAGTTCTATTCCCAGCTTCCAAAGGAACTTCCAAAGTTCTTAGAGTCCAGATTAACATTGCTTGGCTGTATTAACCCTTTCAACACCACAGACCGAAATGGACCAGTCAAAGACAATTATAGAAAAGACCATACCATTCTGATACTTGGGGTTGAAAGGGTTAAGTTCCTTTGAAAGAAAATTGTTAACATACAAAACGAAATACTAAGGACTACCTGCCCTGTGGTTCACCACAACTTTTAACTTTCATTCAAATCCCAAGCATTTTTGGAAAACAATTTATTTCTGCACCAGTGATATGGTTTTTTGTGGCTTGCATTTGAACCTGGTTTCTTCCAGATATTCGACTAGCTTCTAACTACTAAGATAGGGAAGCCATATGTATACATTTGTAATTCCTTTAATTTAACAACATGATACTGTATTGTCAAGATTATCATAACATGCAAGTGTCTGCTGATCAGTGATGTTAAAAATACACTAAAGTTGAATGCTTATCGTATTTTAGGAGAACAGTTATCATGGCAAAGCAGAATTTTATGTGTGCAGGCTGTGGTACCAGGGTGGAACGAGGTAACACACAAACTCCTTTTCTTTCTCTCTCTCTCACTTTCTTTCTCTCTCTCTCTCGCTTTCTTTCTCTCTCTCTCTCTCTCTCTCTCTCTCTCTCTCTCTCTCTCAGTTGCAGTATGAATTAAGTCTTAGCTCAAGAGTTCTTTGATATGAATTGGGAATACCTAAACTGTATTGTTAAAAGTTTGAGTACATTTCATGAC
Source organism: Pinna nobilis (assembly GCA_016161895.1). Classification (NCBI taxonomy): domain Eukaryota; kingdom Metazoa; phylum Mollusca; class Bivalvia; order Pterioida; family Pinnidae; genus Pinna; species Pinna nobilis. Next base: position 3,256 of record JACSZP010073366.1, read on the forward strand.
TATCAATCATTTTTTACATACACATTTCTTTCTTTCTATATCTTACACTTACTTTCAACCTTGAACACCATCAACTTTTTGTTTGCTAAAGAATATTTTAAAATCTTTTCCAGGTTATATAAAAAGATTTCGATATTGTGAATACTTGGGGAAGTATTTTTGCCACTGTTGCCATAGCAACGCTCTATCGTACATTCCAGGACATATTCTAAGGAAGTGGGACTTTAAGAAATATTACGTGTCAAACTTTTCTCGAGAGTTGATCAATAAAATATTTAGTGAACCGTTGTTTAACTTGATGGACATTAATTCATCGTTGTTCAGGCGAATTCGTATTTTGGAAGGCATTTATGAACTTCGACAGCAGCTTCTGTACCTTAACAAGTTTCTACGGATCTGTAAATACTCAGAAAGGTAAGAAAACAATTAATTCATAAAACTAACGTTGAAATGATGTATATATTTAACACAAATATTACTCTTTCTAAAATGGTCAACCTTTCGATTGATATGTCTTTTCTGTTACTAATATTCATGAATTAATTCATCTATTTTCTTAATATTAGTTTGCGACAAGAGATTCAACAGTTACCATTTCACTGGTATGAAGATGTGAACACATACTCCCTAAGTGATATCATCAATGTAAGTACAAGGTGTGAATATGTACCATATATCGGTATGTATCATATGTGAATATGTATCATATATCAGCATGTATCATATGTGAATATGTACCATATATCGGCATGTATCATATGTGAAAATGTATCATATATCGGCATGCATCATATGTGAATATGTACCATATATCAGCATGTATCATATGTGAACATGTACATGTACCATATACATGTATAGGCATGCATCATGTGTGAATATGTACCCTATATCAGCATGCATCATATATGAATATGTACCATATATCAGCATGCATCGTATGTGAATATGTACCATATATCAGCATGTATCATATGTGAAAATGTACCATATACATGTATAGGCATGCATCATATGTGAATATGTACTCTATATCCGCATGTACATGTATCATGTGTGAATAGGTACCATATATCAGCAAGTATCATATGTGAAAATAAACCACATATAAACATGCATCATATGTGAATAGGTACCATGTGTGAAAATGTACCACATATGTGAATATTGACCCTTAATAAATATGTACAAGATACCATGTACAAATATGTACAATACCTGTATCTTTATTGCATGTGAATATAGCATTAACAAGACATACATGAATAGGTGTCATAAACAAATGTACCATTTGTGACTATATCTCACATGTGAATATGTCTCACATGTGAATATATCTCATATGCTAGTATGTCTCACATGTAAATATGTCTTTCATGTGAGTGTCTTGCATGTGAATATCTCTCACATGTGAGTACATGTGTGTGAGGATGGAATGAATATACTAGAAAGTGAGCATGTGTGATGACGTAAATACATGTATATGCCTAAGTGTTAATATGTAAGCCTAACAATAAATGAGCTTTTGATATGATGTGAATACCGGTATGTGTGATGTTTGAAAAGGTATTAAGGTATGAATATGAACTAATAGGTGAACATGTTCAACATTATGCAAATTTTCTATGGTGTTTAACAAGGTTTTGATATGAAGCATGTTATAATAAAACATGAAGGTGTATGTATATATACAAGCATGTGGACAGGTACAAATGTGTTAATAAGTAATGAGGTATCTATGTTTATTCACATAACAGTAATTTATACAACTTGCTAATCACATTGCTAGAGTAATGTCCCCTTTGTATTCAAATTTTGAGTGTAGCACATTTTTCTTTTAGTTTTACCTCTCTCTACCTTGAGTGCTTATGAAGTTTCATACAAATATATAAACCTTATAGGGGCCTCCGTGGCCGAGTGGTTAGCGTGTTTGACTGAGAATCGGAAGATTCGGGTTCGAGCCACGTCACTGCCACTCCTTGGTTGGCCGTCCCTGTCCTTTGGATGAGACAGTAAAAACCGAGGCCCCATGTCACAGGTGTTGGCACGTTAAAGAACCCTCCCTGCTCTACGGCCAGCAGTGCCGAGCATAGGCAAAATTTGTAGTCCTTCACCGGCACACGGTGACGTCTCCATATGAGTAAAATATTCTTGAGTGGGACGTTAAACAACGATACCATACCATATAAACCCTATAAATTTTGTTTTCAGGTGAAGACCGGTCAGATGTATAATCAGCTAAAGAACACAGTGTCCGATGCTCTGTCACATATTGACCAGTGTGCTGTAAGTATTATTGACCATAGTGAGAGTTGGCTTTTTCAGATATCCTGCCTTATCTTTTTCACAAGAAGCAACAAAGATTTTTTCTCAAAATTGGCATGTTGGTTCCAAATTGATGTTAAGTGTAGATGTGCATATATCAATTTTGGAATGACGTAAAAAAAAAACAACAACAACAAAGAACACAAATGGGGGATCTGATAGAAATTAAATAAAAGGAAAATAACAACCTAACAGAACTCTTAAAGAACTTAAGGTACATGTAGTGGGTAACAAGGTCCTACTAGTATCTCAGATTGAAGTGATTTTCTTAAATCTTTTGATAGTTTTCTGCCCTAATTTTACCTCAGTGTTGTCTAAATTCGGGTAATTTTCAATTATCATGTTTTCCGTTTCTATTTCAGAAATGGCCAAACTTTGTGTTTATTTCTATGTAGCTTTTATTCTTTATATTTCAGTACTGTCAAGGGTTTGGCTTTATATGTGAGTTGTGCAATGATGCTGATGATATTATATATCCATTCCAGTTACAGAAAGTCATTGTCTGCAAAGGTATGTGCCAAATTATTCTCTTATCATTAACCCCACTATAGAGAATTGAAGGCCTGTAGCTTTTATTCCATTAATTTGTCTGTCTGCAAAATCTTTAACTCTGGCCTGATGGCTTTAGAATGGGTTGTACAGGAACGTGTTAAACGTTTTTCAGCTAATGCCAAACAGGACAATTTTTTAAATGAATATTATTGAATTATAAGCAATGGGAAAATGGCTTTGGTTTGCATACTTTTGGCATGCAATTGTGATTATTATAATGTTTGAGACTTTTAGGGCAATAGAAAGTATATTATAAGCTGTACATACGTCATCTTATGTTTAAATGAAGAACAGGGTTTAAATCAAGTACAGTGGAAACTGTCTGTACTGGACAGTCTCCGGAACAGACGTTTTGTCCGTTCTGGACAGGTGTCCGGTTTTCAGAAATATCGAAATTTTACATTTGGAAGAGTAACTTCTCTTTCTATCAATGTTTTACTGATTTTTCCAATGAACTTGGAAAAAGTTGGTTTTTTGAATTTATGGTAATAATATTTCTTTCTTATTTCGTTCATAACTTAAAGTTTGATTTATGTATGATATTCCTGAGAAAAGTGAAATTATAAGATAGGTGTGAAAAATAGTTCATCAAGTGTCCGTTTTTCTCAGGCAAAATTAGCATACAAATGCTATATTATGGTAAAAAAATCATGTCCGGTGTCCGGAATGAACAGTGTCCGGTTTGAAGGGAGTTTTAAGTAACTGAAAGTAATGGGGAATATTAGGTTCCACCAGGTTTGTCCGATCTAGACAGGATTCCGGTTTGGACAGTGTTCGATTTAGACAGTTTCCACTGTAGTATGATTCTTGTCAACCTAAATATAATCTGCATGCTTTTAATTCCAAATCTAGACCTTTATTATTTTTTTGAGCTGTAGATAATAATTACATAACTGCAGAACCCCTATGATTGATGTCTATACATATTTCCTTTCAGACTGCAAATCCTGTTTCCACAAAACTTGCTATGTTGAAGGGAAGTGCCCTAAGTGTGCTAGAATAGAGGCCAGGTAAATCAACCTTGTTTCTTTTTCATTATGTTATAGAAGTACAGTTATCTCCCTTTATTTGCAAGAAATGGATTGGAAATCTTTTCACTGAACATTTTATATTCCACTGACTGATTTTATAAACAAAACAATTTCATATATGCCAGAAAGAAAACTATGAATTAAAATATTCTTAGAAAAAAGAAGTGATAGCACAAGGTTATTGTCTGTTAGAAATACCGAAGTGGCAGTATTCAATCCCACTGTGTAGTTTAATTGAGAACATTGATCGATTATCAACGTATACAAAAAAGTGTACAATGAAAAATTTCTGTCACAGAATTATGGCATAGCAATTTATCACACTACACATGAACAGTGGAGCCTCATTAGTCCAGACACTTTTGTTCCCAAGCAAATTGTCCAGATAAATGAAGTTTCAGGATTACTGAAACGAAGCTGTCATCATGGCTGAAGCAATTTGAATATTTTGTTCCCTAAAAATTTGTGCAGGAGGGAGAAGAATCCAGGTTATTGGCATCCTGATTATTGAGGCTGGACTGTATATGTGTGTATAAAATTTTACCTTTATTGTGTAAAAAGCTGTAATAAAAACACATGACATAAATGTATTCCTGTGTTGTGTGATGCTATGCAGGCTTATGAAGAATAGATACCGGTAAACATTCTACGAAATGGGATGGCATCAAGTAATGATAGATAAACACATAAAAGGCAAGTGTTGAAAGCTTGAGATAAAATACAAATTTTTGGAAGGGATCTTGGTCAAGGAAAACGGAATAAGATATTCAAAATATTCTATAAAGTAGGTTATTTTGTCTTTACAAGTTTTTTTTTATCCCTACAGGCGACACCAGCTGGAGCGAGAAATCCACTCATCAGATGAAGATATTTGACAGTCCATATTGGAATTAGAAACCCCCGACTCCTACAAAGCATATCATCATGTTATTCATAGACACTTCCATAAATGGAATGTCTACATTCATCAAATCTCTAGGAAAAATGAAGTTCATTTCTGTGGATTGTTTTTTCCGCAACGGAACATTTGCAAAGAATTATTTCAAAATGGGCAAAAAAGTGAACATCCATGAAGTGATCATTTTTGAAAGATTACTTCTCTAGTTATTCTTGAATTTCTATGAGAGTCAGTTAAGGCATTGGATAGTTTCTTTGAGAGTAAGTTCAACTGTGTGAGACCTGATCATAGGAGTGAGTTCAGCTGTGTGAGACTTGATCATATGAGTGAGTTCAACTGTGTGAGACTTGATCATATGAGTGAGTTCAACTGTGTGAGACTTGATCATATGAGTGAGTTCAAGTGTGTGAGACTTGATCATATGAGTGAGTTCAACGGTGTGAGACTTGATCATATGAGTGAGTTCAACAACTGTGCGAGACTTGATCATATGAGTGAGTTCTACTGTGTGAGACTTGATCATATGAGTGAGTTCAACTGTGTGAGACTTATCATAGGAGTGAGTTCAACTGTTTGAGACTTGATCATATGATTGAGTTCAACTATGTGAGACTTGATCATATGAGTGAGTTCTACTGTGTGAGACTTGATCATATGAGTGAGTTCTACTATGTGAGATTTGATCATATGAGTGAGTTCCACTGTGTGAGACTTTATCATATGAGTGAGTTCAACAACTGTGCGAGACTTGATCATATGAGTGAGTTCCACTGTGTGAGACTTGATCATATGAGTGAGTTCAGCTGTGTGACACTTGATCATATGAGTGAGATCAAGTGTGTGGGACTTGATCATATGAGTGAGTTCAACTGTGCGAGACTTGATCATATGAGTGAGTTCTACTGTGTGAGACTTGATCATATGAGTGAGTTCAAGTGTGTGGGACTTGGTCATATGAGTGAGTTCAAGTGTGTGGGACTTGATCATATGAGTGAGTTCAACTGTGTGGGACTTGATCATATGAGTAAGTTCAAGTGTGTGAGACTTGATTATGGAGGTGATGTCAGCTGTGTGAGACTTGATCATCTGAGTGAGTTCAACTGTGTGAGACTTGATCATATGAGTAAGTTCAAGTGTGTGAAACTTGATTATGTAGGTGAGTTCAGCTGTGTGAGACTTGATCATATGAGTGAGTTCAACTGTATGAGACTTGATCATGGGAGTGAGTTCAACTGTAAGAGACTTGGTCAATGGAGTGAGTTTAGCTGTGTGAGGCTTGATCATGGGAGTGAGTTCAGCTGTGTGAGACTTGATCATATGAGTGAGTTCAACTGTGTGAGACTTGATCATATGAGTAAGTTCAAGTGTGTGAGACTTGATCATATGAGTGAGTTTAACTGTATGAGACTTTATCATATGAGTGATTTCAACTGTGTGAGACTTCATCATAGGAGTGCGTTAAGCTGTGTAAGATTCCCTGAAGTAGTGAGCTCATGTGATAGAGGCTTCCTGAAGGAGTGAATATGTGGGAGCTTTATTGTTGAGTTGAGCTCGGTTGTAATTAATTTCCTTTGAGAGTAAGTCCATCTTTATGAGGAGCACAGTCAGTTTTGTTAAACTTTCTGTAGTATTGAGTTCAGTTGTGAGAGTGTCCCAAAGAAAAAAATACAACTGTGAGATTTCTGGTGAAATGAGTTAAGTTGTGAGAGGCACCCCATAAGAGTAAATCAAGCTATGTGAGAATTCCTGTAAGAGTATGTTCAGGTTTGTGAGTTTTGTTACTTAAAACTGTAAAAATGAGCTCACACCTATGTGTTTTCATTGTTTTCAAGTTTTGTTTCCTGTATATCAAACTTTCAGTTCATATTTTCTAATTCAGGGCTTAAATCATAACACACTCTATATTTTCTTTGGAAATACACGGTTTTGTTGGATTCTAGTGAGGCATTAGTTTATTCTTTGAATCAGAGAAGATTATAAGAGGTGCAATAGTGGCCATGGTTGTTTACTTGTTTACTGCTAGCTTTCTCTTACTAGACATGGAATATATATGGCAACGTTCATAGCAATGCCAATCACAGATCATGTGATCAATTTCACTTGTACCGCTACTCATCTCATCGTTATTTAATACTACTACAAGTTTATACTCTTACATTCCAACAAAAAATAGTACTTAATTTTGTTTCTTATGATTGTTTCATCCCATGTGATGTTTGTTGTTTTCCGTTTTGTTGGTTATTGGTATTATCTTGTTATGAAATTATATATGTGCTAGTAGCATTGCAAACATAATTACAAATTGTATTTATCGTTTATATTATCTATTTTCTACGCCTCGTTATTACCAGCAAATCCTGGTTCTTCAAGAATTCAGAGGTTCAAATTAACACTGTCTCACTGTAAAAGTTAACAGAAAGTTGACTCTGTCCCAGGAAATCTGCTTAAACTAACACATTTAGCAGCACTCATTTGGTTACCATCAAACAATATTTTTGAGAGTTGCACCCTTTGAAAGAAAATTTCCAACAGCTCATAGTTTCCATTCAATGTAATGTATACAGAGTTATTTTTTTCCCATGTTATTTTCACCATAATACAATCATATGGTAAATATTTTTGGGCCATTTTAAATTCGCCCAGCTTTCTTATAATTCTATCTTCAAGAAAAACAACTTTTTAGAATGGGCCCAGGTTTGAATTCAACCACGGAGGATGAGGACGGAAGGGGAGAAAATAAAACAGGGTCAAAATTTTCCTTGTACAATGTAATCCCAATGATGCACATGTGCATCTTCAGCCTTTTAATCTATGTTAATTTTCTCTTTGTTACCAGCAATGAACTATTGACAGAGTTATGTCCCTTGTCCTCTTTGCTGTTTAGACTTTGTTCTTCTACATATGTACTTGTTTCTTCTTGCGTTTTTTATTGTTATTCATCTTGTTTTTCTTTGAGAGTTTCCATTAGTGCATATTTGATTAATCTTATTGAAGTGATTGGACAAGACATATATTTGATGTCCTCATTTTATTACAATCCAAAAATAGAACTTTTTAGGGTCATCCGACGCTGTCGGATGACCCTATTGTTATTCTTATTATTATTATTATTATTATTATTCTTCTTCTTTTTTTCTTCTAGTGAAATTGGTTTCATCTCTACAGCAAAAACGGCTGGACCGATTTTGCTCAAATTTTCAGGACTAGTAGAGATTTAAAGGCCCTAGTGAGGTTTTTCTCATTTTTTCAAAATCTCCTTTCTTTTTT
>JACSZP010073411.1:0-11414 GCA_016161895.1 Pinna nobilis
GCATGTTTGCTGTCTGATTGTGGGTTTAATCCATGTATGCTGAGCTGGGACTGGCTTTTCCAAAATTGGATGAGACAGTAAAATCCGAGGTCCCATGTCATAGTAGTTGTTGGCATATTAAAGAACCCTCCCTGTACAATGGCCCTAAGTGCAGGGCACAGTCCAAATTTGTTGTACTTCAGCGGTATTTTTTTTTCTTTCCATCTACAGTGGAGTTGGTCTATAATAAGTCAAAGGGGATTAACTTTTGACTTCGTTATAAGCATCCTTCGTTTTAAGCATCAGAATTACTCATTCAGATACATGTATATAGTACTACTTTTCAAGGATTTTATTTCTCTTCATTTTAGCACTGAATTCGCTATAAGCCGATTCGTTATAGACCGACTTTACTGTACGTAGATCGAAGTGAAGGTTGTTGAGTTGGAAGTTTACCAACAAAACAACCACTCAACTAATACTTGTTTGCCCTGATGGTCATTTTTGTTGCCAGAAAACCATCCTGTCTGTGGCATTTCTGTACTGTTAGGACAGTTGTAGCTCTCAGTGGCCAGGGTTTTAAGGGCTAAAGAAAAGTCAATGTGGTTTGTAGCTTAGATTAATTTAACCATTCTAAAATGGCACCTAATTTTAAGCTTTTATGCATCTCACCATATATGGTAATAATATGTCACCTTTTCCAGATGGAGAGGACAGACAAAGCAGTGTGGGAACTCTTCAGTGTGGAGGATATAATATATCTAAGCCCTGATGCCACAGAGACTCTGACCGACATTGAGAAGGAGAAAGTGTATGTGATTGGTGGCTTGGTGGATGAGAGTGTCAATAAGGTATTTATCTGATCCGCAAATTTATATCTCTTTACCAGCATTCGATGACGTCTCCATAAAGTATTAAAAAGTAAACAACAATGTTCCAACCACCTAAACCATTTTTCTGGAGGGACAAAGAAATATCAATCTGAGTGCCCATGCCCATTGATATCCATGATGAGGCTTGTCAAGCCATGGAAATCAATCATACATGAGAACTGAGATTTCTTTGACCCCGTCCACCCCTATTTATCATTTGTCAACAAGAAAAAAGACATGTGGAATAAAATGACAGACTTTCAATAGGCCTAATTGTCAATTTCAGGTTTAAAGACTTGCCAACCCTCCAAAATTTCAATGGGGGAGATTTCTCAATCTCATGGGGGAGACCCTTAATTTTACTCAGAATTAGGAGGAAATTTCGAATTATTCATAAGAAGACAAACTTTTTTTAGAAGAAAAGAGCAAAGTTTTACGTAAAAAGGGAGTTTGGGGGAGACTAGGCATGTACAGTCTTACCTGTTTTAAGAGACCGTCCAAGGGAAGGAGCAAAGAGGGTCACATATGACAGGTGGTCTCTTAATTCAGGTAATTTATATAGGAAAATATCATTTTGGGAACCAAAATTTAGATCACATAAGACAGGTTTTCCTTTAATTCAGTGGGTAGCTAAGGCAGGTTAGACTGTATAAGTTTATGACATACATGTACTATGATGTAATGCAAGTTGAGATAAGAAAATCTGTTTCAGGCAAAAATGATGATTTTCCTATCCAACCTATTAGAATGTGTTTCCTGACCTTCAGATGAGACAGGAAAAAACAGGGACTTACATTGTATGTGATGTTGCTAGCATGTTACAGATCCATCATATCTAATTGGCGTGTTCGACTGCGAATTGAAAGATCAGGGTTCGAGCCACGTAGCGCCACTCCGCAGTTGACCTTCCCTGTCTTGAGGATGAGACAGTAAAAACCGAGGTCCCGTGTCACAGTAGGTGCTGGCACGTTAAAGAACCCTCCCTGCTCTGTGGTCAGTAGTGCTAAGCCTAGGCAAAATTTGTAACCCATCAATGGCACATGGTGATGTCTCCATATGAGTAAATATTCTTGAGTGGGACTTTAAACAACAAGACCATACTATACCCCATCTAATTGGCATCAAGTTCTGGTCATAGGCCAAATTTGGACATATCTTTTGGTCTGTACGAGTGAAACATTATTTTATTGGACATCAATCAATAACATACAGACTATAACAACATATAGAGGTAAATATTAATAAAATTACATTATTTCCAGAATTTAACACAGTCAACAGCAGAGTGTCACAGAATAAAGACGTATAAGCTACCAATATCATTATACATGGACAAAGTAGAACAAACCAGCTACTCTCAGATCCTTGCTGTCAATCAAGGTACGCCTTTTTATACACCCACCCACCCCTCTCCAATCAGTGAATCAGTCTGTTTGTCGGTCTGTCTGCTTAAAAAGTTCTTAACACAGATTTCACTTACATATAAAGAGTATCGCTTTTATGTTCCATACATACCTTCATCAAGTACTACATTTTACCAAGTAATCTGGAGTTTGAACTTTGACTCTCCTTTAGCTATTTACCTATAGGTTTGTATATTGTTCTACAAAAGCAGAATCTGTTGAGAAAACTTCTCTATTGGGAATATTTAGTCCCATCAGCCCCCCCCTCCCCCCCACCGTCCGTCTGTCTGCCTGTATGTCCATGTATTTCCGCACCATAACTTAAGTACCTGTGGGTCTACAAGTTGATACTTAGCACATGGGTTGCCCATGACTCAAGGAGGTTCCCTATTGATTTTCGGGTCGGAAGGTCAAAGGTCAAGGTCACATGACTCTGTTCCATAAAAATGGTTTACACACCATAACTCAAGAATCTATTGGTATACAATGTTGATACTTCACACATGGATTGTCTATGACTCAAGGAGGATCCCTATTTATTTTGGAGTCCAAAGGTCAAGGTCATATAACTCCTTTCCCTGAAAATGCTGCCAGGGGGATATAAGTCCCGTGAGGACATTTCTAGCTCTATTAAATATAGGGATGAATGATTAGGGCATGTCACACTATTCAAATTAAGTGTCTCACCTGTAGTTAGGACAGAATCAAGCCTTACTGGAACTTAGGATGATCATGTGAGAATGTTGTCAAGTTAATTTAGGGAACACTGTTTGTTGATTGCTCCTTGAGTACGATTACACAAGGTTCTTAGATCCACTGATAATAATTCACTGCTGTTATCTGACTGAAAGATTGTGTGGAGTGCTGCATGATAAACAATGTGTTTACGAAAAAACTGATGTCCTCAGATAGCAGCCATGAAGAATCCAAAGATCAAGGTCATAAGGTCAAGGTCACGAGGTAAAACATTACAGTACCAACAGAAAGGTCTTGTCAAAAGGGATACACGTTTACCAATCAGAAGCTATGGCCAATGCTAAATTTATGTTAAAAATTTCAAAAGTAGGGCAAAGTTTAAGGTCAAAAGGTCAAAATTTATGTTACCCAACAGATGTTATGACCAATGTTAAAGTTTTTGCAGACAAACAAACAGACAGACCAAAATATATATGCCCCTGAAACTTTGTTTCTGGGGGCATAGAAATCCCAAATAAACAAACAGAATTGTCTAATCAATATAATTTGTTGTGTTTAGATACTCTCTATGCTTTATTGACCACCTGTTCCTGTATATACAGACTACGTGGTCACAAGTACCATTTGTGTAAAAATCAACGTCAATATAAAGACCACCGAACATTTTGTGTGTTTGTTGGTTGTATTGTATTGTTGTTTAACGTCCCACTCAAGAATAAATCACTCATATGGAGACGTCACCGTGTGATGGTGAAGGGCCACAAATTTTGCCTGTGCTTGGCACCGCTGGCCGTAGAGCAGGGAGGGTTCATTAACGTGCCAACACTTACTGTGACATGGGACCTTGGGTTTTACTGTCTCCTCAGAAAGGCAGAGACAGCCATAGAGTGGAACTGCCGGAATCTAACCTTGGACCCTTTGATTCAAAGTCGAAGAAGCTAACAACTCGGCCATAGAGGCCCCTCGAACCATTTGTGACTAGAGGTGAAAAAGTGCAATGCTGTAGCCAATCAGCCAAGGAGGTCCAGTTGTTGTTAATGTTAAGCCTGCGCTTCAACCGTTCTATGTGCAGTATAACCAACACACTGAATTAAAGGACTACCTGTCATATGTGAACTGAATGTATTCTTCCCAGAGAGGGTGTTTCCTAAACAATTCAACTGAATTAAGTGGGACGGCCAACCGTGGAGTGGCGCTATGCTGTGTGTTTGTAAGGGGTTATTATATATGAGTTGCAATGTATGTATTTCATAACAAAAAAAATGATAAATTTTTTGTCTATTTCCAGTGTTTGAGATATTAGTGACATTCATAGCGACCAGAGATTGGAGAAAAGCTTTATCAGTGGGAGTTCCCAAAAGAAAAGGATATGTTGTGAAGGACAAAGTCAGCTAGTCACATGCAAAAATCCATAGATAGGGGCAGTTGTGGTTCAGTGTTTAGCTTGTTCCCCACCTGATCTGGAGGTCTTGGGCTTTCCCTGTCCTTAGGATGAGACAGTAAAAACTGAGGCCCATGTCACAGTAGATGTCCGCAGGTTAAGCAACTCTCACTGCTACTTGGCCAAACATTATCAGCATAGGCCTACTTTGTTGCATTTAATTGGCATGAATGATATTTCCATATAAGTGAAAGATTCTAGAGCGGGAGGTTCAATAATACAGACAACCAATATCAACATTGAAGAAGTTTAAGGGTTATCAGCAACACAGGTAATCCAGTGAATAAAGAATTTCATGTTTTGGTTTGTTTGTGTGTTTTTTTGTTTTTTTTTTTATGTTTTACAAAATAAGTGAGGGGCCTTCCTTGGCCGAGTGATTAGCATGTTCGACTGTCAATTGAAAGATCCGAGTTTGAGCCGCGTAGCACCACTCCACGGTTAGCCGTCACTGTGTCTCGGATGAGACAGTAAAAGACAGAGATTCCGTGTCACAGTACGTGTTGGCACATTAAAGAACCCTCCCTGCTCTAAGGCCAGGAATGCCGAGCATAGGCAAAATTTGTAGCCCTTCGTCCACTGTGATGTCTCCATATGAGTGAAATATTCTTGAGTGGGACGTTAAACAACAATACCATACCATACCATACAAAATAATTGACAATTTTTTAGTCATATGTTTGCTGCCAAGGTTTTATTGGTGGAGGAGAGAATCCAGTCGTAAATGTACCCGGGAATGGACTGTTCTTATACAAGTAAATGGGCAAACTTTCTCACATAGTCAACATATCCTCAAGACTATATTGACAAGAGGTGGGAGGCTGAACAAATAAAGATTTAAATAAATATGCTAGTAGGATATGTTACATACCAATATTGCAGTTTGGAGGGTAGACTTGTATGCCTTGAAATGGGTATGCTCCAGAATATGTCCAACGTCCATGAGAGGGAAACAGCAAATCACTTTGACCATAAAGCCTTCTATTAAGCATTCATAAACATATCCTTGAGTGAGTAGTTTACGTTTACTCCGGAGTTGTCTGGCTCCCAGAATAAAACATTCATAAGAGGAACATGCCTTGACAAAACAGATAAATTGTGAAATAAAAACGCCATTAGTAGGAGAAGACGGAATATTGCTAAACAGGAATGGGATGATAGAATGAACTATGGTCATCTCTGACCATGTCAGGTCAACTTGGACCACTTGTTATGGTCATCTCGGCCCATCATCTCTGGTCATCTCGGATCATTTCTTTTGCTGAACTCGGACATACAAAGACATAATATCTGGCTTTATCAATTCATGCGGTCCAACAAGTATTAAGTAAGTACATGTGGCTGTAATTATCTGTTATGTTAAACAGATTGCTAAACAGGTTACTAAATTAGAAGAAGTCTCTATATCTGAGTAAAATATTAATATGATAAAACGTACATAATTTCAAAAAATAATTTGAAAGAAAAGTGTAGCTTTGAGTGGTTCCAACAGTCTCGGTTAAAATAAGCTTTTAATAAATTCTACGATGGGTGCAAATATCTGGACGGCCTGTCAACTGATCGATTGCTGTCTGATGTCTTTCATACCGATTTTGCTTATTTTCCTTGGCACCTGATCCCACCTCTGGTGTATCCAGGTCCATGTTTGCCCAACTCTTTATTTTGTATTCCTTATAAAAATTATGAGATCGATCACTATTGTAGGTTCTACCTTTACCTTTCTTCAAGAGAGTATAGGATACAGAGATGATAAAAAGAGGGTGGCTAACCGATGAATAAAGGAATAATTCTGCAACAGTATTTTTTGCACTCAAAAACTTATACAGAAAAAAGACATTTGAACACTGTCAAAATTGATCAAAAATGGATAGAATAAAAAACATAATATAGGTCCTAGTTGACCAGGCCATGGTCCGAGTTGACCGGACAATAGGCCGAGTTAACCATGGTCCGAGTTAACCATGGTGCGAATTGACTAATAGAATAGTGTCAGCCAGAAGAGGGGCACAGTTTTTACTCATTGGAATGCTGATTGTAAGAAAACTTTACGATAAACTTCATCATCTTCATAATTTCGTCTTCCGCGTTCTTTTTATTGGAATCAGAGTGTTTCTTCACAAAGTATGGTTCTTGAGGACCTAAGCCTAAATAAATGTACTCGTATCTTCAAGTTTCATTCTTACCGGTATATTTAAATAGGATGCTTATAATTCGAGTGAGCCTTCTTTTAAGTTACTGGTGAGGAATTTTGTGTAAAGGGTCGAAAAATCAAATGACTTAATGCTAGTGACTTGGTTGATATTTGAATACTTTAGATGGTCCAGTAGCTCTTTTGAATTCTTTAGGCTCCACATCTGATCAACTCTGATATGAAATAATTTCGAGATCAACCCTCACAAGTTGAAGACGAAAATTCTGTAGACCACCACGACGGTTCTCTGTTCTTCACATTTCTTCCTCCTTGCTGTGACATGCTAAGTGAATACATGTCTGTATTAGCCCCAAGGTAAGTCAAAGTAAGTGCCCCTTATAGGTCTGCATTTGTCCCCCAAACACGTCAATATATCGTATAACATGCTTGAATGACACCCTGAAGTAAAGGACTACAAGTCTTATGTGAACTAAATGCACAGATCTCAAAATAACGTTTGCCAATAAAAATCACCTTAGAAATGAAAAAACGTCACGTCCTATGCGCTTTTTGCACCTTCCCTGGGATAATCTCTAAAAGTTAGGTTATACCACCAAATATTACATAAACCAGTAATTGTCTGTATTAACCCCAAAATAAGTAATTGTATGTCTGTATTAGCCCAAAAATAAGTCAATGTATGTCTGTATTTGACCCAAAATAAGTTAATGTATGTCTGTATTTGACCCAAAATAAGTTAATGTATGTCTGTATTTGACCCAAAATAAGTTACTGTATGTCTGTATTTGACCCAAAATAAGTTACTGTATGTCTGTATTGACCCAAATAAGTTATTGTAAGTCTGTATTAGCCCCAAAATAAGTTAATGTATGTCTGTATTAACCCACAGGTAGTATTATATGTCTGTATTAGCTACAAGGTAAGTCAATATATATCTGTAAAAGTTAAAAGGTAAGTTAATTTATGTCTGTATCAGCCCTATGGGTAAGTCAATGTATGTCTGTATCAGCCCTATGGGTAAGTCAATGTATGTCTGTATCAGCCCTAAGGGTAAGTCAATATATGTCTGTATCAGCCATAAGGTGATAAGGTAAATCAATATATATCTGTATTAGCCCCAAGTAAGAAAATATGTCTGTAGCCCAAAGGCGAGTCAAGATATGTCTGTATTAGCCCAAGGGTAGGCCAATGTATGTCTGGATTAGTCCCATGGTAAATCAATACATATATCTGTATTAGCCAAGGTAAGTCAATATATATGTAGAATGATAAATGTCAAAATCTGTATCGCACGCCATATTAACCTGATAACAAATTCGAGTCAATATACATTTCGGTCAATGGGATTCCTAGAGGAGTTAAAAGTTGGTTGCAATAAAGGGAAAGCTGATACATGGTATGTGATAAAG
This sequence comes from Pinna nobilis, assembly GCA_016161895.1. Classification (NCBI taxonomy): domain Eukaryota; kingdom Metazoa; phylum Mollusca; class Bivalvia; order Pterioida; family Pinnidae; genus Pinna; species Pinna nobilis. The sequence goes on from JACSZP010073411.1 coordinate 7,950, forward strand.
GGCACGTGCTCGCCCCAGTATCAAGGGTGAAAAAAGTATAATCTTTAGTAAATATATAATAAATGTCTATATCAGTCCAATATGATGGGTCAATATATGTACAACGTCAACTATTTGTTCATGTACATTCAAATTTGGCACATCGGCGTTTAAGTGATACTGTAACTAGCACCAAACATTACTGAAATTATCTTCAAGATATTGTTTACATTTGAAAACTGATAAAGTTAATGAAACATGTAATTATCACTAAGTCCGTACCTTTCTTTTATATCGTTTGTCTGATATAGGTACTATGTTCTTATCAATGTGTGATAATCCATTTATTGTCCTGTAGGTTAGATTTAATATAGTAATCAAAGCTTAAGTGTATGATTTGCAGATATGATATAACTTATCAATGAAACTCGACTACACCGTATGTGATGCCACAGTTTATCAGCGTATACATAAGGTCTAACTTGTTTGAAGAGACCGTCCAAGGGAGTAAGCACTTTCTTAATTCAGTTGAATTGTTTAGGAAACACCCTCTCTGGGAATAATACATTCAGTTCACATATGACAGGTAGCCCATTTATTCAATGTGGCGGTTATACTGTACATAGATCCATTGAAGAAATGGCTTAACACTAATAACAACTGGACCTCCTTGGTCGAACGGCTAGATCATTGCGCCTTTTTCACCTCTAGTCACCGATGGTTCGATTCTCGCTGAAACCTGGTTCCCCGATGAAATCTGACTGCCACCATACGACTGAAAGGATTGTCGAATATTGCGTTAAAAACAAAACAAACAATCATAAAAACGTTAATTACACAACAACAACAACAACACCATGGTAGGTTTTTCCCTTTCCTTTCTAACATTAGGTTCAAATTACACCCCCATTCTTTATTTACGCTCAAAATATACTCTTTCATGAGTGAAATGTCTATTGCTAATCGTGTCTTTTAAAGGGTTGCTACTAGTAGTTAGTTAACGGAAGAATTAATGCAGTTGTCAATCGAAATTGTGCTCTGTTAATTTTTATACACATGTACACTGACTACGTTTAATACCGTTGCATACACAGTATAAAGGAAAATATATGAATTATATCATTGGGTTTTAAAAAGTTATTTATCAAAAGATACAGCTATTATAATATTTTCATCAAAATATGCTTGCTCTTGGTTTTTGAGACGACGAGAAAAAAATTAAAATGAAATATTTCAATGTTTGGAGCATTGGTTTATGGACCAAACAATAAGCTGACGAATGACACATTTATGTCATTGATTCAAAATTATACAATATTGATTCTTACAATTTTAAACATACCCTTGATACATGCACATTTATTTAATAAGTAACAACGCAGGATTTATAATGTATGGATAATTTAAAGATTTAAATTATGGATCAAAAAACTAACTTTGAGTTGTCCTTAACGTATTAGGAATGTCATAAATCATATAAGGCATTTATTAGATTAACGCATAACAAATGTTGTATTTATAATAAAAAAAAATTATAGAGAGAAATCATACAGCATTTTTTTAATATTGACACAAATAAAAACGTAATGTTAATGAATAGAAGTCATGTAGCAGTACAGGAAGGGGAGGTTTTTTTCTATGTATGTCGTACTTTTGAGACGCAACGTTAACGATTACTTGCATGGAGTTGTATTGATCATTTGCCGCCCTCTTGAATGGCGTCAGATGTTGACCGCCATATTTGACGATTTAGAAAAAATATCCGCAATCTTGGATTCGGCGAAGGCAAAGTTAGAAAGGCACAGTTCTCTTTTGTTCTCATTAAACTACTCACAGTCCAAAATTTATAGCCATCTTTCGGATGAGACAGTAGCTGTTAGCACGTTAAAGTACCCTCCCTGCTTTAAGGCCAGCAGTGCCGAACATAGGACAAATTTGTAGCCCTTCACTGGCACACGGTGACGTCTCCATATGGGTGAAATATTCTTGAGTGGGACGTTAAACAACAATACCATACCATACTGAATATAATGTTGATTTACTATGATATGGTGGTTGTTGATTCGTCAGTACCTGGGAATCCGTAGAAAATCACAAACTTTTCATTTCATGTTTATAATTTCATCGCTGCAGCCAAAAACAACGTTATTATTTCACCAACAGCATAAATATGGAAAAATACAGCAGATATAACATAGTACATCAATTGCCCTGGTTGTAGGGGGACATGAGGATTTGTTTAACAAAAGAAAGTCATAGTTCCCGTGGACGAAGCGTTTCATTTTGATACGCTATAAGCGTTCGTAAGAGAGAGAGAGATATGACGCGCTGGAGTGAGGCATGAAGTTTTGTCTCCCTTTTCTCTCCTCTCAACCAATCCCTGATTGTGTTTTATCAGTGAGGTGCAATGATATATCTAATATAGCATTTTTGTGAGTTCATCTGTATGGACCATTGCTCTCTGGTAAGTAGCCCGTACATCGATATCAGGGCTGACAAAAGTATAAGCACCATCAAAGCCATACATATTATTCGTGTATGGTCTCGTTGTTCTTATAGTCTAATGTTCCACTACGACATTATATAAATATTACATTCATTAGAGGGTGATATTGCATATTTTCAACCCGCGCGAGGAAGCATTGTTGGCCGAGGCGAAGCTGAGGATGACAATGTATTCCGAGGGGTGAAAATACGCAATATCACCCTCTTATAAATGTCATATTTATTTTATTAAACCGAGTGTCGTATTTGTAACTTTATTTTCCATTATCGCATTTCTAATTACACTATTGTTGACCCGATATTCATTTCGAACAAACAGTTTCGTATGTACACTAGAGTGTTAACGTACTACGTCATTGTCAAAAGTCTGATGACGAATGATATGCGTACTTGATGATATCACACTGGCTTCTTTATCTTTGTAGAACGAGCAGTTGATATTCAAAATTGTCGCATGTCCCTCAACCAATCAAATTAAAGGATTTTCACAGAAGTTATAGTAATAAGAACTATCGCCGGATATGACTTATTGCCGGATTCGAAATATAGGTGAAACGAGGGTGCCGCGCGTAAAGCAGAATTGCTAATCCTACAGGAGCACCGGAACTCACCCCGGGTTTCAGTGGGGTTCCTGTTACTTTATTAATAGTTATAAGTACTGTATGGAGTTTTTGAATTTCGAATGCCCCCTTGGTTTCTTCAAACTTTTTTTCATATTTATTTTTGATCATTTTTCATATACTTTATCAATCATGGCATTAAAAAGCAAATGAACAGGGGTTTACTTTCATACTTTGAAATTCTATGTTTTGTTTGACCATCGTAAACCGAAAACAAGTTATTTTTTCTATGGTAATTGATTTTCTTTTTATTTTGTATCGAAGTTCTAGTAGGAATAACGGTAACAATCTCATGTAGGACAAAGTTTAAACTTCATTTTTACAATAATTAACAAAACAAGATATACCAACTTATAATAAT
>JACSZP010073566.1:0-13860 GCA_016161895.1 Pinna nobilis
TCATTCTTGAAATGTCAAATTTTGTTATGTAACTCATGATATAAAAAAAATTTGTAATATGAATTTAAATATTTCAGAGTCTAACATTATTATCGATCCAATGATTTATATGCCAATGACGCCCGGTAAACGGTCACTGGCCTGCTGCAAGGACACTGGCAAATATTCTCACATACTCAGCTGTGGTTACAGCGGGACTCGAACCCACGATGACCAGAGGTGAGACACTGAGTCGAAAAAATTGCAATTCTCCCATAATTCGGCCATGGAGGCATATAAAATGTCAGAAAACGTAAAAACAAATTATAAATACCTCTATTTGTTACAGCAAGAAAAGTAATTCTGAGCAAAATTATAACAATCAATCCATACATGGATTTCATCAACACGGCCTTACTCTTCATAGTAGAATTATTATGAAGTACACCTTGTTACTAGTTGCACAAGAATAGACATGAGAGTATTTCTAACATTGCATACGCCAAGCCGACTTAATCCAGTCACCGCTGAAACCCACGTGGTAAGTAGGGAAATCATCCATTTAAAACAAAACCCGCAAAGATGACACTGATTACTAGAAAGCATAAAAATTGTACATTTAGAGATGTTTTAGATTCAGACTTTATTTTACATATTGTAAAACTGCATATAAACATCCCGATGGATAAATTCACAGGTGCTAGAAATTGATTTTCCAGTGTCATTTACTTTAATATTATATAATGTTCGTGATCTGGATTGTACATTAATACACTAGCCCTTTTTCAATACCCTCAACATATACTAGAAAGACTGGTTTTGTGTTAATTGTTGTCCGTTGTCATTAGATTTTAGGCACCATGAATCTCTCAGGGAGTATATTTAAAAAGTGCCTAACAGATTATAATGATTATGATAACGATGATAATAATGACGGTAATAGCGATGATACTGAAAATTATAAGAAATATTATTATTACTATTATTATTATTATTAATATATTATTATTATTAGATTGATGTTGATGATCATTGTTACATAAATATATGAATATTTTCGATTTTGAAATCTTGGACAAAGCCCTAGTCAATATATGATTGCTACCCTGAGATGACGATTGTCGTAGTGCTGTTGGAAAAGAGAAACTTTAGTCGAATGTACACTCGGAAAAGCGGTAGTATGACTACTATTGATATTTTCATTTATGTATATACAGTTTATCAGTTTTTCACACTAAATAATCCACCACAACCGAATAAAGCAACCATGCTTTATCTCCTACGCAGCTTAGAATTAAAAGTTTTACCCCGAGTTTTACTGGGTAATGACATTGTAGTCCATTATTTAATTTGTTTCTATTACTTTTTAAAATCATTCTGATAAAGAAATCCTATTTTCCACACACGAATATCCAATTAAGTTTTGTCACTAGTGTTGAGGGGGCGATTAGAGCTTCTTAAATCTTGAATATAATCCTTGTGCTATCTCTATCACAGAGTGGTATATGTTCAAATGAATCAAATCGTATGTGAACTAGGGCTGCTGTGGTCAACTGGTTTGCGTTTTCTGGTCGTGGGTTCGACTCCGAACTTCGCTGCGGTTGGCTGTCTGTGTCTTTCAGTTGAGATAGTATAACGTGGCCCCGTGTCACAGAAGGCGTCGGCACATTAAAAAAACCTTCACTGCTGACTAGGCGTTATTGTCGCCCTTCACTAGCACATTAATGTTTTGCTTGGGACGTTACTGAACAACTATTCGAACAACCAACATGACATGCAAACTATTTTTGCGTGCTCTAACATCTGTTAATTCGCTATTATTTTCATCATCATACACGGATGACGTTTAAAATATGGTTTCAACCCAAAAACATCATCCGTCATACTAGTTACCGAGATCAGATGTCAAATTATATAACAGTGGAAACTATCTAAATCGGCATATATATATATATATTCCCATTACCTTTTTACGAGTGATATCCACATAAAATAACAACATTAGCTTTGCGCTGCCTCTTCATGTCATGTATGTATTTATATAGAAAAAAATGTTTCTTCCTTTTATCATCAATTGCATACCATAATGTTTGGGTTAGATGGACATACTAATGACCTGGGGCCCTTTTCACGACAAATCAAACCCATTCGTAATCTTAAGTTAGCAATTTTTAATTAGATCATACATTTTGTATTTTTTTTATATAAAATTGACCAATTGTGATGAAATGTAATATAAATTAATAATATAAATCAGATTTTGAACATATTTATTTAGTTACATTTGGAATTTGTCAAATAAACAATGTCAAAACACTTACGACTACGAGTGATTTTTATCGCAAGATTCTTTGTGAAAAGAGCCACTGATGTACTAATGACCCGATTGACCTGATTTCAATTATTCGCTGCAAAATAATCACTCATATTCCTTTTAATGACTATATACCAAATTAATGAAGTGTAATTTAACTAAAAGCACCAAAACTATGCATATTAAAACAATTTTGTCTTTGAAATTTGATGTCCTTGGTATGGCAGAAATGATCTGACTACTAATGACCTGATTTTTGACCTGATGTCCTAAGGACCTGATTGACATGATCGATCTGATTTAAGCATTTTACCGCGAAATAAAGACCAATATTCTTTCAAATGATTGTTAAATGATTAATTTGGATGTAATATAACAAAACACACCGAAAATTGAACCATAAAACAGTTATTTCTTTGAATTTTGATGTCCTGAGTCTGACATATTACCTGATTTTGACCTGATGTACTAAAGACCTGATTCAGCTTGAGTTATATCAATAAACACATATATGAACCTTATTTATAAGCATAAATAGGAATAAGATGCCTTAATTTTGTTAACAGAATATTGAAAAAATTTTCTTAAAAAGTCTATTATTGAACACGAAAACTGCTTGATTTCAAGTTTTAAAAATATTTTTAAACTGAGATATGTTCTCATGCGTAACATTAGAGTACAGCTCGTAAATTGCATTTTCAAATAGTCACCTGAATTGAGAAATAGGAAGCCTTTTACGATAATTTTAATGTCGAACACATCCTTGCTATTCTTATCAAGTGTAAGGTTAAGTTGGTTGATAGCACTTTTGTAAGGTTCGCTTTTCTCTTACGTAACCTAAGAGTACAGCTACAAAATTGCATTTTCAAATAGTCACCCGAATTGGGAAGCCTTTTTAACGATAACTTTAATGCGTTGGAACACATCCTCGCTATTCTTATCAAGTTAAAGGTAATTTTGGTTGATAACACACCTCCAGGTTCCACGTTCTCTTATGTGAAGAAAGAGTACGGATACAAAATTGCATTTTCAAGTAGTCACCTGAATCGAGGATTAGGATGTTTTTATGATATCTTTTATGCATGGGGAACACACCCTTGCTTTTCTTATCAAGTTTATGATCATGCTTGCCACGGGTTCCACCGGAAGGTTGTACCCGGTACCTTAATGTAAAAATTTATAAATGTTAGCCTCCGGATGGTTCTTCTGCCGAGTAAATCCAAATGTAAAATAAACTATTGCAAATAAAGTAAATAAAAATCAGATATACGTTTTCGTGATCAAGCCTGGAGATAAAATTTAATTGATATGTAAATTGGAAAATGATTTGGGGAATTAGCGAATGCCTAACAACCGCCATTACTGCTATACATCAAGGGGTTTACGACAAGAACTGAAATCAAAGCCAATGAAAAAAAAATTGTTGATAAATCAAATAAAAATTATTTTCAATAGGTGCAACTGTGAAATTGTTCCCGATTTGTGTCTTTAAACTTTAATTTATCCTGAGAAAGTTTGTGCATTTCTGATATATCAGTCAGTTACTTTAACTCAGATAGTCTAACCTGTTTTAAGAGACTTTCCAAGTGTCCTTTCTGATATATCTTATTAATTTCATTTGGTAAAATAAAATATATCTGAAAGGACACAAGGCAAGTAGCAAAAAGGGTCATATATGACGGATGGTATCTTACTTCAGATGATTTACAATAGATAAAGGTCATTTTTGGGAACCAAACATTAAGGTCACGTATGAGAGGTAATCCTTAAATCTTGTGGGTCGCTAAAGCAGGTTAGACTGATTATCAAAGTTTATCAATATGAAAATCTCATACTCCAAGGCATCAATCCGCGGAAGAAACAAGCAATAATTTAGATGTTTGGCGCATATTGCACAAACGCTGTTCTCTAAATATCTAGAAGTGACCTCAGGAAGCAATATGCTTCCCTTGCTGGTTAGCCATTCCCACCGCGCATCCATAGTCAAATCAGAAATTACGAAGTGTTTTTCACAAACTTGTTAAATGTATTCTTGATAATTAACAATCTCCAAAGTTATTTCCGATCAAACAAATACTTATTATATATGTGTGTGTGTTCTTAGTATCCATTATTGAAATGTCAAATTTTGTTGTGTACTTCATGATATATATAAAAGAAATCTGTAACATATTTTTTAATATATCAGAGTCTCGCATTGTTATCCATCCACGGATTGGGTGATTCCAAGCAAACGAACCCCCTCCCCCCAAATCTTGTCTTCAAACCCGACCGCTGCTACTATTTGTATGATCCTTTGAATGTCGCGGCCTGGCACACGAGGCCATTGCCTCCCGATGCTACCTTTTGTATGATCCTTTGTATGTCGCGGCCTGGCACACGAGGCCATTGCCCTATCTTTTGTATGTCGCGGCCTGGCACCATTGCCTCCTGATGCTACCTTTTGTATGATCCTTTGTATGTCGCGGCCTGGCACACGAGGCCATTGCCCTATCTTTTGTATGTCGCGGCCTGGCACCATTGCCTCCTGATGCTACCTTTTGTATGATCATTTGTATGTCGCGGCCTGGCACACGAGGATATTGCCTTGATTACAACAGGTATTAGGCCATGTGTTTTCTTAGAGACCTAGACATGAATTAAAATTTCCCTTATTTTAACATATCACACAATTTCTACTTGTTTCAAAATAGGATATTCTCATGGAAACTTGTTCCAGTATAGGTAATTAATACTTTTATGGAAACTACAATTATAGTCAATTGATAAGAGAAATCTATCTTTTAGATCAAGAAAAAGTTCCGCTTATATCAAAACAAATGACGTTGAAATAATTTTTTTTGTTTTGGTTTTGTTTTTGTTTTCATTTCTTCTTTACGCCACACTCGCTACTGGTGGTGGTCAGTTTTTATAAGTTGAGGAGCAAACCCGAATACTGATACACCCGGTAAACGATCACCGGCCTTCCGCAAGTACACTGGCAAACATACTCAGCCGTGGTTACAGGGGGACTCGAACACGCAATGACCAGAGGTAAGATACTGAGTCAATAAAATTGCAATTCTCCCATAATTCGGCCATGGAGGCATATGAAAGAATATGTAAAAAAAAAGAAATTATAAATACCTCTATTTGTTACAGCAAGAAAAGTAATTCCGAGAAAAATTATAACAATCAATCCAAACATGGATTTCATCAACACGGCCTTACTCATCATAGTAGAATTGTGTTTAAGTACATCTTGATACTAGTTGCACGAGAACAGAAATGAGAATATTCGTAACATTGCATACGCCAAGCCAACTTAATCCAGTCACAGCTGAAACCCACGTGGTAAGTAGGGAGTCATCCGTGAACAAATGCAAAGATTGCACTGATTTCTAGAATGTCTTAAAATTGTACATTTAAAGATGTTTTAGATTTAGATTCTTTTTTACAAAATTGCATATAAACATCCCGATGGATAAATTCACAGGTGCTAGAAATTGATTTTCCCGTGTCACTTATTTTAATATTATACCATGTTCGTAATCTGGGTTGTATATCAACACTCTAGTACTTTACAACTGCTTTATATGACTAGTCGAAATATGACCAGCCAGCCAGCTAGGAGTCTTTTATCATCCATGACTTCTGGGCTGGTAACCAGTATAAGAATTTACTTTAGTGTGAGGATTTTCTCCACTCTAGCTTCACATCCAATCAGAATTTCAGAATTCAGTGTTTTATCGGAATAAATTCCCAAACTTAAGTAAATTCTTAAGTTTCATTGTGCACGCCCCTAATAACAACACTTGATTTTCAGAGGTTCGTGTTCTGTTCCAGAAGTTTGAGGTTTTTATAATATAACAATACAGGTGTTTCTATAAATGTTATTTATAAAATGTTCAATAATATGGTTCTCTGGTAGAATGTATCCCTAAGGGTTACGGTTCGAATCCTTGCATGGTCGTTATTCCCGACCTTTGGACAGTATAAATAGAATCTACCACCACCTTGTAGAGACAGAGAAATCTCACCCGAGTGTCGACTTTTTGAATTTGGAATGCCCCTTGGTATCTTCTACTTTACCCCTTTTAGTAAATATATAGGTGCAACACTGCATTCAAACGGAGGAAATACGTCAAAAGTAGGTTAAGACTTCCCGGTATTGACGTCAGGGGGTTCGAGACAAGATATCTCAGAACGGGTACATGGCCCATGGATTTCTCTGTCTGGGGTGAGACAAAACAAGTTCCATATCAAGGACTACTGTACTCTATATCTTTGTATATTGTTATACTACGTAAAACTTTCAAAAGCCAGGATCAGTAAGATACCACCACGGTAAGATCAAAATAATTTTGAAATTGGCGTTGGTAGGAAAATGCATGTATATCTTTTGTCTGGAACTCCTTATTGATAATTATGTTTAATACTAAATCAGCGAAAGTTATTCATAGTGAATTATAATCATGGATCCTAGAGAACAGACAAGTATTTAATATGAAAGTTATAAAATTCTTGTTAGGAGTTTAAATATCCCTTGCTATTCCTTTGATTTTATTCGAGATTACTTAATGTTGAACTGCAATGGGAGATTAATGGTCCACATAGAGACTTCCTTCGGAAATAATATATACTTCACAGAATGTAAATTTGTAATCTGGTATAAGGCAATTATCAACTCGCTAATCAGATCTTACAATAATGTACAGTGACTTTCTTCTGAGAAGCATACCTTGAAGGCAGGGTCCGTCGTGGCTTTGTAGTTAGAGCGTTCGGCTATTTTTCAGATTCTCTTTCGGTTATCTTACGTAGACTTTTTGTAGTTTTCTGTTTGATTTTCCCGGTTTATTTATTTTATTTCTTCTTTTTTATGGAAGGGGGGGGGGGGGGTCATCCGCCGTTTGCTTTTTATTACAAAGTGTACAAGGTTTTGTCATCTAACTGAAATCACGATCATTTCACAGAGTATGACATTTCAGTGGGGTCAACATGGATCGTTAATTTTTCGACAGGTGTAACAAGATAAAAAAGATAATGACGTCACCCGCACACCTGATTTTATCTCTTTTGCGATTTGTAGTTATTTGATCATGTTGATGCAAGAGTTATCACCCAGCTGTAGTATTCAACTTTCTAAATATTTTCTCGTTTGCCCCTCATATTTACATGATCCATAAAATGGTTTGAGCAGTACGCTTTAAACTATCTTGTCTCTCATCTTTAGTCAGCACGGGTTCGAACCCAGCTTCGCCGGGGTGTGAATATGTGAGAATGTATGCCTGTCACCTTACGGAAAGCCAACGATGATTGACATGATTTAACGTGCGGTGTGACTACTTAGAGCTCTTGCCACACGCCGGAAAGCCAACGGTCTCTTCGCGGGTACATTTGCAATCTGGTTCTCTACGCTATCAATAAATTACTATGCATTAATGGCATGACTGTAATTTCTCGCTTTTCCACAATAACACAGAATAATACAAAATTTAACCATAGGTTACAGATATTTTAAACAACGAAGGAAGTGTTTATCTTAAATAACAGATTCCTCCTCAGATTTACATTTCCATCTTCCAAAAGGTCCAGAGTTTGTGATGCATTCTTAAAATTTCATAGAACAGACTCCTTTTCGCTATTTCATAAAACATTAAGTTTATTTTAATGACCGATACGGAGAACTTGATTAGCAATATGAGGTCTCCCTTTCAAGCTTGGTGATTGATATTTTTGAGCACGGTCATTTGCGCCGAACTCAGAGAGTTTCCACGGAACAATTGTGACGGATGTGGCAACGGGGAACGCGCACCCCTTCCGGACACCTGGTCCCATCCTATTTAAGATTAACAATTGTTTCCCACGTTGAGACCGTTATAATACCTCAACTCGTCTTGATTATTCGCCCTGGGATTTTACGAACATCCTGTACGCTTAAAAAATCTGTTTATTATGCATCACTGATCTTTTTTCATAATTTAGCAAATCATTTTATTTTTTTACCTCAGAGTAAAGATTTTTGTTGTTCTGAAATTACGCACTGCATTATGGCTTAAGCTGAGCATACATAATCGTCACTTGCTTGTTCTAGTTTTGATTTAGAGTATTTTATTTATTATGAAACTTCTCTCCACGCTTATCTGATTTTGATATCAATTCAAGGCGGATGTGACCTCTCAACGGAGGATGCTTACTCCGGGACACGTTGTCACATCTCTGAAATTTCAGATGCTCTTTTTCTTTTCAAACTATTCACTAGATTGGTTGTGCATGTTCGTGATTTTCATTCTGAGCAATGCAGTATGTATTTTGAAGTTTTTTTAAAGATCTAAAGCCCTTTTTACACGCACTAAAAATCTTACCTTTAAAATTATTCGTTGGGGCCGCAATGGCCGACTGATTAGCATAAGCTTGTTCGACTTCGAATCACAGGGTCCGGGGTCTAAATCTGCGCTGCGCCATGATGCGGTTGACCGTCCCTGCCTTTCGAATGAGACAGTAAATGACTGTGTCATAGAAGGTGTTGGGACGTTAAAGAACCATCCCTGCTCTTCGGCCATAAGTGCCGAGCATAGGGTGACTTCTTCATATGAATGGAATATTCTTGAGTGGGACGTTTAACAACAATACAACAACAGCATAAAATTATTCGTAACCTTAAACTGAGCATGGTTCATACTCTGTACATTTTCCTGACTGAACATGACGAAGCTGAGACAAAGTGATGAAATATTACTTTGCATGAATGACATAAAACAGAGTGTGACACAATGTATTGAATGAAAGTCATAATCTGACAAATAATCATGATTAAAAATTTATTTGTCTTGCGACTTTCGACTTTTCTTTCTCTTTTAATTTATTTCTTTTTATGTACTTTATATTTCTAATATAAATTTTTTTTTTTGCGAAGGGGGGGAGGGTATTTTTATTTTATTTATATTTTTTTTTTGTCGAAAAGGGACCCGGTCTTTCATGGTAGAACCTTATATCCTTGAAATTATTTTGACGTATTTGTTTTAATTTTACTTTGTAAGAAATAAGCATTTTTCTGTAAATATAATCAATACATAAGAAATTCTAAATAGACATGTTTATATCGTTTGTTCAATCTTTTGAACGTCTTAAAGAGAGAAAGCTGCAAATTTTTTATATAAATATATTCCCGATACATTGTTATGAGACCTCGAAAGCAGCTGTTTTTAGGATTATAATAAATTAAACCGAAAAGCAAGAACGGACTGGCAACATATTGACCAGGTAGAAACTAAATCCAGGATCACCAGACCTACACAATTGTTCCGTAATTCCGGAAAAGTAAAGTATCAATAAATCTAACGTAGATTCGTTTAAAGGCCTAATGAAGTATGAATATATCAAATTGAAATTGTTTTTAAGTTATATGTAATATACTATCAATCAAAGTAATTGGAAAGATTACTAAGCTAATGACAATAATGGGAAGATAATTTTGGTTGTGACATGGAGCCGCAAGATGTCGCCTTTAAATGTAAGGCGGGTCGTATTTGCAAAGGAAGGATTTGCGTTAAAAAAGAAAAAAACAACAATGTTAAATTTGGCATCTAAGTCTAAGCATCAGTGACAAATGATGGTATACATTGCCAAATTCAGAGGCCGGTCTGAGGTCCCGTGTCTCAGTACGTGTTGGTACGTTAACCCCCCCCCCCCCCCCCCCCCCTGCTCAACGGTCATAAGTGCCGAAAAAAAGGTAAAGTTAGTCGTCCATCACCTTAATTTTGCCAATATATCAGTAGTTGTAAATGGCATCAATATAATTTAAGTGTTTATTCCAGTATACTGCGGGATAAATAATTCGATTAAATCATGTTTGTAGAGATCACACCAATATTTTGTGCTGAGTAGGCATATTTAGCCGCCATTACTGAAAATCTAATTTTTTTTCAATATCTTAGTAAATGTAGCTGCTAATGATATCAAAATGATTTGGTGTCTTTACACATGTTTTAGGGTTTAGTGTCAGACTCAACCATTTTAGTTAAGATCACACAAATATTTTGTGCTCAGTAGGCTTATTTAGCCGCCATTTCTGAAAATCTAATTTCGTCAATATCTTAGTTACTATTAACGATATAAAAATGATTTTGGTGTCTATACACGTGTTTTTAGGGATAAAGAGTTCTACTCAACCGTTTTAGTAGAGATCACACCAATATTTTGTGCTAAGTTTGTGTACACAAGTATTTAGGCAGCCGCCATTATTCATGATGATTTTCATGATTCGCCCAATTTCATTTTCGTCAATATCTAAGTAACTACGTATGATGGCAAAAATATTTTGGTGACCACATTGTACGGTAAACAAAATATTTGGGGTTTGGAAACCAGACTAAAAGCGACAACTTCATTGGTTTTTAGGCATGACTCTAGGTCATCTTTTTTTTTATTGTGATATTTCTGAATGGAGGATCCGGACGCCTCGTCTTCCGGACGAAATTCTTAGGGTACAAAATCTTTAAATGACGTTAGTCATCACGATTTTGTACGTTTCAGTAATCCGGACGCTTATTTATCCGGACAATATGCTGGGGAAGAGAAGCGTCTGGATTGATGAGGTCCCACTGCAGATGGAAAATAAGAGACCAAGTTTGACACGTGTTTATTATTCATTTGATTGCTGTGTTATGTTGTTGTTGTTGCGTTGTTGTTTAACGTCCCACTCAAGAATATTTCACTCATATGGAGACGTGCTGTTTTATGTCACAATAAAGCTTATTGCTGAAATATCATGATGACATCGGACCGATTCGTATCGTTTTAATGTCTATATAATGGGGGAGTCGCATTGTCCGTGCATCTCCATCCATACGACCTAAGTCATACCTCCTAAACCCTTTTATGTTGTTGTTGTTGTATTGTTGTTTTAACGCCCCTCTCAAGAATGTTTCACTCATATGGAGACGTAACCATGTGCCGGTGAGGGACGAAAAATTTTGCCCATGCTTTGCACTAGGCCTAATGGCCATAGAGCAGGGAGGGATCTTTAACGTGCCAACACCTACTGTGTCACGGAACCTCGGTTTTCACTGTCTCATCCGAAAGACGGGGACTGCCAACCGCAGCGTGGCATTGCGCGGATTCGATCCGCGGCCCCTTCAATTCGAATTCGAACACTCTAACCACTCGGCCACGACTGCACTTAAACCCTTTCATAAATTTAGTTAACACTTACAAATATTACTACCATTGGCATGACCAAGCGACCATTTGTACCCGTTTTACGGACTTTGTCCGTGGATTACAATAGGCCTACCTTTAAGTTATGTACATGTACATAACGAATTGCCCTTCACCGGTAAACGGTAACGTCTCCATGTATGAGTGAGATATTCTTGAGTGGGACGTTAAACAACAATACGATAAGTAATACTACAGCAAATACTCGAACCCTCGACTTCATATTTGAACTGAGCACTTGAATGTTTTAAAAGTATAACGCGCATTGTTTACATTAACCTGAGTTTAAGTGATTTCATTTTCTTGATTGAAGTTACGTTTCCAAACCGTAATGTTTCGTAATCATGTCATTCCCGTATTTGATGATGTGTGACACGGCGTGCCATCATTGCCTAGTTGATCAAACGGTTAATCTATAAAAACATGATGAGGGATATACCCCCCCTGTCGCATACCAAGTCCTGATCCCCTCTTTTCTCGTTTATGACCATCACCGATTGTGACTTATTCCCGTATTCGATGACGTGCGACACGGCGTGTGATCATGACCTGGTTGATCAAACGGTAAATCTGTAAAAACATGATGAGGGATATGTTCCCCCTGCCTGTTGCATACCTAGTTCCGATCCCCTCTTTTCTCGTTTATGACCATCACCGATTGTGACTTTATTCCCGTATTCGATGATGTGTGACACGGCGTGCCATCATGGCCTGTTTGTTCAAACGGTTTATTTGTAAAAACATGATGAGGCTTATGCTCCCCCTATCGCATACCTAGTCCTGATCCCCTCTTTTCTCGTTTATGACCATCGCCGATTGTGACTTATTCCCGTATTCGATGACGTGCGACACGGCGTGTCATCATGGATGATGAGGGATATGTTCCCCCTGTCGCATACCTAGTCCCGATCTCCTCTTTTCCCGTTTATGATCACCACCTACTGTGGCTTATTCTTGAATTCGAAAATGTGTGACACGACGGGTGCCACGCGTGGAGCAGGAGTTGGTTACCATTCCGGAGCACCTGAACTCACCCCCGGTTTAGTAGGGTTCATGTTACACTATTTTTGTTGTTGTTATTGTTGTTTAACGTCCCACTCAAGAATATTTCACTCGTATGGAGACGTCACCGTGTGCCGGTGAAGGACGACAAATTTTGTCCTGAAATTCATTAATATCAAGGGACATTAAAATCTTATGGTTTCACTATTCCCTTTTGTATAAATAGCAAAGTCGTCTGCATAACTCGGCCTCCTAACTATGAACACTCAATTTCTATGACGACGTTGATGACACCGCTGGGGCCGCCGTGGCCGAGTGGTTAGCATGTTCGACTTCGAGCCGAGGGGTCCGGGGTTCGATTCCCGCAGCGCCACTCCGTTGTTGGCTTTCCCTGTCTTTCGGATGAGACAGAAAAACAGTTTAACCCACGAAATTACAATACTATCATGGCGGCAGGCACGTTTCCGATGAACATTTTGATAAGGGCGACGGTGTAAAATGGGTGAAATAGAAGATACCTAGGGGCATTCCAAAAAGAATAAGTCAACGACAGACAAAATCGTGACAAATCACAAACAGAAATATACCTTTACACTTATAACTAAACAATAGTGTAGGCCCGAGTGGTTAGCGTTTTCGACTTCGAGCCGAGGGGTCCGGGGTTCGATTCCCGCAGCGCCACTCCTTTGTTGGCCGTCCCGGTCTTTCGGATGAGACAGAAAAAAACCGAGGTCCCGTGTCACAGTAGGTGTTGGCACGTTAAAGAACCCTCCCTGCTCTACGGCCATCAGTGTAGAGCACAGGCAAAATCTGTAGCCGTTCACCGGCACACGGTGACGTCTCCATATAAGTGAAATATTCTTCAGTAGGACGTTAAACAAAAACGCAACAACTAATACTTTCACGTCAGTCTTGAGTGGCCACGTGCACATTAGAGATAAGTTTGCCATTTTAGCTACCGTCACATAATACTTAATGTTGAAATGCAATCTTGCCGTGGGCAATATGGTTTCTATATGCACGACACATTTGTGTAGAATTTATACCTTTGGCAAATTACAGATAGTGGCAAGATATTGTTTCATCAAATATCGATTAATCTGTCTATATATACACAGAAAGGGTGCTGAATGGCATCGGCGGACTTTTTTTGTTTTGTTTTGTTGTTCTTTAACGTCCCACTCAAGAATATTTCACTCATATGGAGACGTCACCGTGTACCGGTGAAGGGCGACAAATTTTGCCTGTGCTCGGCACTTATGGCCGTAGAGCAGGGAGGGTTCTTTAACGTGCCAACACCTACTGTGACACGGGACCTCGGTTTTTACTGTCTCATCCGAAAGACAGGGACGGCCAACCGCGGAGTG
>JACSZP010073621.1:0-11137 GCA_016161895.1 Pinna nobilis
CAACTCCAGAAAAGGTGTTCCATGCTCTCAACATGTTGATTA
The DNA here is from genome assembly GCA_016161895.1 of Pinna nobilis. Taxonomy (NCBI): domain Eukaryota; kingdom Metazoa; phylum Mollusca; class Bivalvia; order Pterioida; family Pinnidae; genus Pinna; species Pinna nobilis. Next base: position 43 of record JACSZP010073621.1, read on the forward strand.
CAGAATGAGCATGTTTCAGAATCTTGTATTCCTATCTTTTTTAGATATTGATTAGTAGGTAATATTCTATTTATTACTTTGTATTGGAACCACTGGATCTTTGTTTCTTTAGTGCATTTGAAAGGTGTAAGGTAACATGTTTTCCAGCTAATGTTATAAAATTGAGGATCTAAATTCCATTTTAGTTGGGCTGTATTCAATATTTTATTCATGTCTCTTTGAAGGTCTTTGCAACCCTTTTCTGATTTTACAAAATATTTTAATGTGATAAGGTACACATGGCCTATTTGATGTTTCTATTTTTTGTGTTTCATATCCAAACCAAGAGAGTTTAATGCTGATTTTATAGAGTTGCACAAGTCCAAGAAAGTGTTATTTTCCAGTAAAATATCATTGACATATTTCACTCCTTTTCAATAACAGTCCTGAAAAGTAACTAAATCACAATTAATTAAAATTTTGCCAAAGAACAGATTCCAAGAATTCTTGACATGAGTTTGGTTGTGTTTTTAATTATATTTCTACCCAAGGATCTAAAACATCTTTGCAAAAGAGATTACTTGTCTTTAATTTTTGTATATAGGCCATAGTTCGGTGTACCGGACATACTGAGTCTTCAAAAATATTTAACCAGTCTTTTTTAGTATCCCTAATGAGCCTTCTTATCCAGGTACTTTTTAAACCCTTGATAAATTTTCCAATGTCTATCATCTTTTATTCCCCATAGATGTATTGTTTTACCAGGGTTTGTCTTTTTATTTTTTCAGTATTACATTGTCATATGAATTTGTAAAATATTGCATTGCAATATTTTATCATATCTTAATCTGGATTGGGCAGTGCAATGAGAAAGTGTTGTTGTGTTTTTGTTGAACGTCACACACTACAATATCTCATGTATATGGAAACGTCAAATTTCATAATTAATGACATACTGAGAATTTTGGTAAGGGTTGGTAGTGCCCTTTACTCATTTTTAGATTTGAAGAAATTAAAAATGAGTACAAGACAATTATTGTACTGTACTCAAATTTAATTTCTTCAAAATTAAAAATGTATTTAGGACAGTAATATGGAACCATGGCATATGTCAGCTATGCTTGAGAACATCCAATTTAAAACAATTGAAAACAAATCAAGCATTTCGGTAATTAAGGTAAAAAATCGCTAATACTTTACAGTAGCAACAATACTCTTTCATCACTAGAGCATCAAGAAACTTACCTTATGGTCATCTGGTATTTGCGGCCACCTCTTATTTATGGTTATTTTATGACTGTAGCAAACTGAACGGTTGTATCTTAACCGACCTCCACAATAACATCGTTGATTCTAACTTTTTGTTCTACCTCATCGTGTATATTCAAATTCTTGTAATTTTTATAAAAGAAATATTCAATAGCATAGTTATGAAATATTCAAATAAATAAATAAAAAAAAAACAGCAATTAAACCAAGTAACCTCAGGAAAATGTGTCACAGAAGTTGTTGGCACTTTTTTCGCTTGTAAATGGCTGAACGTTCCAAGGATGGTCCATAATTTCAATTCATTCATCGGCATGTGATGACGTAGCCGAAAAAGTTTTGAATGGTACGTGCACCAATAACAGCACCATCATCGACAACAATCTCAAAATAGTCCCCATGTCGAAAAAAATACAAAATATTGTACATTGTATATGGGTATGTACGGTGGAAGCTAATCTTCTGTGTTTTATGAGAAATAGTAGTGGATCGACAGACATTTAAACTACTTGCGTCCTTGTTCTACACTAAGAAAAGTATTCTTAAATAGTACGCTTTATTCTTTTAAATTCCAAGTTTTCTTTTTTCTTATATAAATCCCACATAAATTGTCAAACTTTTCGTTGCAGAAGTCCTAAATTGAGTTGGACATCATTCCGGTGAAAGAAATCCAGTGATGCGCTTGCGTGATGACCAGGAAACGTTTGAGTGACTATCTGTTCGATGTAAGATCTTGGTAAAGAACTATTCCTTTTTTTTAGCCTTTAAGGGAAGGGGATTTTGGGAATATCATTCATACAAAAATGAAAGAGCTAGGTAAATACATTTTAAGTCCTCTGAGGATATTTGTATCATGTTCTACATTTCTTTATTTCATTTTTTTTGCGTGGTTACATAACATCTCATTAATATCAAAACCGGGTAAAGTGTCTTTTTAACGGCTGGAAGAGCACATATTAATCAGAAAAATTTGCATATTGTGACGAAAATACATATAGATTTAATATATAAATTATGAACATGTTCCTCGATATTCCTTTTAACGTCATTGGACATTGTACAGCGATGTAGGTATAAAACACTACATCAGATCAAGCAGATGTCAGTTTCGTGAGAATTACAGTTTAACTAAATTCACGACAAGTGAATTAAATCGTGAGTAACCGATGCATCTTAATGGATGAATTTAGTGATCCTCATAAACTGGCATTGGTTTCATTTATTACAGAAATCTGAGAAAAACGGATGGAATTTTGTTTTCTTGCCATTGTGATTTTGTCTTTGGGATACAGATTCATCTTGTGTTCTGGTAAGTTACCGATTAAAAATTTAATTTATAGAAATTCATTGTCAGTCTGTATTTGGATTTTCTGTTAAGACCAAATTGAAAAGATTTTTTTTCGTAAAAAAGAAGGAAATATGAAGATACCAGGGAGCATTCAAAATTCAAAAATTGAAAATCAGACAACATCATGTCAAAAAAAACCCCCAAAACCCCCCCAAAAAACAACAACAACAATAACAACAACAAAAGCAACAACAACAAAATGCAATCCACCCAACAAACGTAAAAAGCAAAACATAGTGTAACACAAATCCATCTAAAAACTGGAGGTGAGTTCAGGTGCTCCGGAACGGTAAACGACTTACACGTTTTTTACAGTACTGATCACACTTGATAAACTTAACGACATGATCTTCATCAAATATTTCGGATGTCCTTTCGTACTATCTTCCTCTTTTTATTTGTCAATACATGGTTCACCTGGGTAATAATTGATGTGGGAATGTTTCATGTACCACGTGATACCCCACCGTTAACATTTGTGCGGGACTGTTGTTTCTATTAGTGATGAAATAACGCGAGAAGACAACATCCGGCGCTAAAGTCATTTCCGGGGGAAGATTACATAGAGTTGCGTCCCTTCGCCATTGGAGATACCAGTACTGCAAAAACGTTATGGGGTGTCACGTGGTATATGAAACAGTCCTATTGACATGGCTGTTTGTTGTTGTACATTTCAGAGATAGAGATCATAACCTGTGAAGACGATGTTATGACAATTGACTGCAGCGGTATTGGTCCAATATTAGTGAGTTATGCAAATTATGGGCGCCTAGATGCAACAACATGTCCTCATCCTCAGGTTGGAAATACCGATTGTAAAGCAAGTAATAGCATGAACATCGTAGGACCAAACTGTAACGATAAGATGACATGTAGCATTGCCCCCAGTAATGGTTTATTTGGCGACCCCTGTGGCGGAGTGTACAAGTATCTTCTAGTTAGATATACCTGCCAATCTCAAGGTAATTGCTCTTGTAAAAAATGTGTCATATGAAATTACAATGTACAGCACTTGGTTATACTGTAAATACAGAAATTCCCGCGAAACTTTATATTGACGATCGAATGGTCTTACAATTATTCGCGAGAGAATATTTTCGCGACTTTGTTGGCAAAAGTTCCTATGTTGCATGGCGCATATTTCAAGGTAGAATATTTAACGAGTCATTTACATTATGACGTCACGTCAGAATATAGTGATCTTAATATTCATAGATTAAGGTGATTACCGATTCGAAAAATGGCGATTTTCAGTATTTATGTGACGAAAAGTTGCAAGAAATATTTATCATATATATTAGATAGACGGAACTTGGAGAAGTAATCTGTTTACCATAAACAGTTACATAAGGAGTTTTCGGATGAAAAACAATTTGATTATATCCCTTGGGTATAATTGTTTTTGCAGGGTAACGTGATATCTTTCAGATTTGATTGTACAATGTTATCCATTTTTATGTGATCGTTGCTTATCATGGACCGAAGCGAAGCTTTGGGTGACTGACCAGTCCATTAACTCCAATATTGCCCAAAGAGCCANNTCTATCGTAAATGATCTGAAACGCAAATTTCAAAGGGAACATAAACAACGGGAATGCGTTCAATTTCCTAGCCGCTACGAGCCGATGCATGTAGCTGACTTCATACAACAATGCGGCTATGACGTCAGCTTTGCACATCGTCTATTGATAGACGTTGAAATGTCGAATCTTGCAGTTTTACCTGATTTTGACTTAGAGTACTCTTAAATGTGGATCACTTTAGGCCTACATCAGTATCCTATAATTGGACTAACCCATGTACCACGTGATACCTCATGTAGTGTGTGCGGGATTAGTATCTCCTTTTGAGAAGGAATATAACTGTACGTAATCTTCACGCTTAAATGATGTCAGCACAAGATATCATCAGCTAATGTCATTCCATCACTTTTAAAAACCATAGCCCTGCGAGACATCATCGGGTATTGCATGGTACATAAACTAGATCCATAAGTTTCCCATAGGTGTCATAAGCATATATTTCTAGAATTAATTCTTGAACGGAAGTAATCAGTTAGAAAAGCGTTTTCCCTGGTGGTTGCTTGTTGAACTATTTCCCTGGGCTAAAAATTTCAAAGTACTTTCATATTATTAAGGGATTATGCCCTCTGTAAAATATTGAATACAAGACTTTCGCGGGATTTTTTAATTACCAAATGCTCTCAAATTATGCCAATGTAGTTTCGAAATGTTGTTAATATCTAGAATGAAGTCATTTCATGGCGGATCAGAAAAAGATTTCAAACTTTAAATGATTATATACCGTTGGCCTGCCAAACATTTTCTTGCTTGTTTGAAATGTATGGTTAGATTCTTATAAATCAGATAAGAATATCACTTAAGGGGGCTATCGTGTAATAAAAAGAATTAAAGGGGGTGCACTTTTATTGCCCCCCTCCCCCCGAGACGATGATATCAATAAAACTATTTATTTCCGAAATACCAATTCAGTGAAATTATGATATCGGTCAGTGCATAATATGTAAGACGTCATGTCCTGTTTGATGAGATAAACAGAAAACATGAACCGGAAGAATTAGTCATTGTTATGTTTGACATATGGGTATGTTGCAGGCCTTTCTTAATTTGGCGAAAAAAGTATTCTATAAATTTTCACAATATAACACCCAATTTATTCGATATTTTAAATCTATTATCGAATTTATTCTTGAGTTTATTTTTATTACCTACATTTTTAACACAACTACATGTATTTCCGGTTCTACCTGTTCATTAATGGCGATGCACAAATCATGCGCGCGGATCCAGGATTTTTTTCCAGGGGGGGGGGGGGGGGGGGGGGGGGNNGGGGGGGGGAGGGGGGCTAGACATTTTCCAAAGGGGACTTGTGTTTAGAAAAAGAAACGACCCTGTTAAAATAAGCATCTAAGCATCATTGACCAATGGTCGTATATACATGTACTTTGACGATTCCAAGGGGGAGGAACATATTCAAATGTCTTCGAAACAGCAGAATTTGTAAATTTTGCACTAATCAATTTTACAAAATATGTTGTTTTTTTCTCTCAGCTGAATCTACCACCGCGGAAACAACAACTGAATTAACAACTACGGTAGCTGAAACAACTACTACACCAGAATCAACAACTGAAGCAACAACAACGCCAATTACAACAATTCAAGAGTTAACAACTACTGAACTCGAAACAACTACTGCAGCAGTTGAAACAACAAATAACTTAATAACTACAGCAGTTAGGCCAACAAGTGAAATTACAACAGTTTCCTTACCAACAGATGAGTTAACGTCGACAGAACTTACTTCCGTTCATTCTACTCCAGACGCCACTACAGATGATGACGTAATGACGTCATCTTTGGCGACACCGGAGAGTTTCTGCAGATGTCAGTGTCAAACTTTGGTAAATCAGACAGATGCACAATACTTGATACAATCTATCAACAGAATTCAGAAAGAACTGAGTATAAATAGAACGGAACTCTCCTCTTTCCGGAGAACAAAAATATCCGTGTATGAGAGTCGCTATTCAGCGCAGGCGATCGGTTCTGTCACTGTGCTTCTTTTTACCCTTTTGTTGTTAACAATTGTTATACCTGATTTAATAAGAATCTACAGTTATATCACTGAAACGGATTGGTATAAGCAACTTATGCTCTGAGTCTGCTTAAATCGATGTCCTTCAATTTACTCATGTTGTTAACTTTTCCAGGTGGCTGGGTCGGGGGTGCCCAACTTGTGGTAAGGAAAAACTCTACACTGTTAAAATGAGAATCTAAGTATAATTGACCAGTGTTGTTATATATTTGCCAATATCAGGGGGAGGTGTGTGTTCCGAACCCCCTTGACACCCTCCCCCCCNNCCCCCCCCCCCCCCCCCCCCCTCTTGATTCGCGCATGATGAATGTTCCTATGTTCATTGTACACCAGGTGCCGATACAAAAACAGATAAAAATGACGTCATCTTTGATGACATCGGAAAATTTCTGCAGACGTCAATGTCAAACTTTAGTGATATGTATGAAAGTATATTTGCCGAAATTTTCGTCCGGACGTTATTTCACGAGCCACAGCTGGAAATTTATTTTATTATCGGGATTATATTTTCGCGGGTGCAAATCCAAAGGTAGTATATAAAGATCTATCGCTGTCAAGATAAGGCGTGAATGGTTTTCCTGGAATGTTTACTTCTTTCTACGTGACATTAATTAATATCACAAAACAATTGATCTCACTTCGAAAGAAAAACAAAAATACAGACGTACATGCAATTGCCTTGCTTGTCAGAATTCGTAAATTTTATGTTCGGTATAAGGTCTGGCATGTCGGTAAGGCCTGTCATCGGGTCGAATGTATTCTGACACGCTTTGTATTGGTTGTTAGACCGTTCTTTACCCACTTATTTTGGCTACGAATTTCTTTGTCTACCTGATCAAGATATAGGGCTCACTGCGAGTGTGACCGGTCAACAGGGGAATGCTTATCTCTTCCTCGGCACCTGATCCCACCTCTGGTGTATCAATTGGTCAGTGTTTGCCGAACTCTTTATTTTTTATTCCTTTTAGGAATTAGGCCCTATAAGATCGATCATTGTTCGTGACCTTAACCTTTTCATTAGTATGAACTTTGATAAACTCATTTTTGTTATTTTCGCATGATAAGAAACATCGTACTTTCAAACATATGTACATGTATATATTTAAAAATTGTATAGCTGCCTTCCGGATAAATTAGCCACTTCCATCCGGTTTATTTTTGCTTTTGTTTAAGTAACACCAACGAATACCGGTGAAGTACTAGTCTATGCTGTCTGTGCAACTCTGGTTATCGAGCAGTGAGAAATGAACATCTTGGATAGATCGAATCCTACTAAGACACGGGACGTCGGTTTCAAATGTTTTTCCCTCATACCTTAAAACATGATGATATACCTAAGTCTGAGAATTTTCTCAACTCAAGCTTCTCAGCCAATCAGAATTCGGGATTAGCTTGGTCTTAGACTTACTCAAAGACATATGTAAATTTAAAATTTTCTGGTGCCAATCCAGGTCGCCTCTGCGAAGACTCTCAACATCGAATCCCCGAAGTTAAGTTGTTTGGTTGTATTGTTTTTTAACGCCCCACTCAAGAACCTTTCACTTATATGGGGACGTCATTATGTTCTGGTGAAAGGCGGCAAATTTTACCTGTGCTTGGCACTTATAGATGGCCATAGAGCAAGGAGGGTTATTTAACGTGCCGACACGTACTGTGGCACGGACCTCGGTATTTTTTGTCTCATCCGAAATACAGGGACAGCTTTCCGAAACATGTCTCGTATTCAAACCCCGAACCCAACGATCAGAAGTCGAACACGCTAACCATTAGGCCACCGCGGCTTCCAGTCTCAAGTCGAAAAAAAACAACATTTTTTTAATTTTCCATTTCAATCGAATTCTTTTTTCTAATTGAATGTCGAACCTGTTAATTTGGATCTATGTTTGTTAACAACGTGGATCAGAAATGAACCCGTTTAAAGACATTTTGGAACGACATGTATTTACACATTCAGAAATGCATTTATTAATTTGTCTGTGTTTCAATAGCAAACACAGACACGTTTGTTTACAATACAAAATACTTTGTTGTGTGATCGGGAAACTGACACGTAATATATTACTGAAATTAAAGTTAATAAAATTAATGAGATATGTACTTTCTGTTCATTTTTTGTTGTTCAAACATTTGCTTGAGACAATTCTAATTATTTTCTGTGTTTAGCGTCCAATTTTAAATTTAAAAAAAACCCCGACCTGACGCCATATGGGAAATAAATATAAAACTAGGGATTGCACAGTTTACTGTTACTCTTTCGAAGATTATATGATATATCGTGGTCTACAGGTTACCAATGTGCCATAATGAATAATGTTTGTTTGTTACTTTATGTGGATGGCGGCATCATATAAAACTATGTTACTCTGATTTCTTTGTTATTATTCTGAAGTTGGTGGCTGGTTGTATTCGGTTGTTTAACGGCCGTTGTATTCGGTTGTTTAACGGCCCACTCGAAAATATTTCACTCATATAAAGATCTCAAAGGGCTATAAATTTGGCCCATGCTCGACACTTACCGCCATTGGGCAGTAGGGTTCTTCAACCCAACACAGGTGGCGACACCTACGGTGACTCTGGAATTCGGTTTTTACGCTCAAATCTTATCCTTTTTTCACTGTAGTATCGACATTACTTATAATGATTCGAACAAATTTAACACAGTCATAGTTCACGGTCTCGGTCAGCGATCTATTAGTTGATTTAAGAGCCTATTTAATATTTAATGTGCAATTTGATATTTGCTGATATAGATTTTGATATGCCATCATTAATGGTATACAAATATCTTACTTCGAAATATGACCTTACCCAAACATCTATATGCTAGGGAATATAAAACAACGCTAAGGGTTATCTGTTATTTGAAAAGTAAACAATAAATTAGCAAGCTGCCATTTTCAAACTGGTTTTCGGGTAAATAAGTCAAGCGATTGAGATCGATGGATGGGAGTGTCTTCTGACCGCAAGGATACGTCACTGCTCTAATGAGCATTTGCTATTATGCTGGTAAATATATATTAAATTTTGGATTTTAAAAAGTTGGCGGCCATACTCAGAAAGTGAAGTCGGCATGAACTGGTTGGTTGGTTGTATTGTTGTGTAACGTCCCACTCAAGAATATTTCACTTGTATGGAGACGTCACCATGTGCCAGTGAAGGGCGGCAAATTTTGCCTATCCTCTGCACTTATTGCCGTAGAGCAGGGAGGGTTCTTAAACGAACCAACACCTACTGTGAAACGGGACCTCGGTTTATACTGTCTCATCCGAAAGACAGGGACGACCAACCGCACCGTGGCTTGGACTCGAACCCCGGACCTCGCGTATTTGTTAAAGGAAAGTTAGATGAAAAGTTAATGGTAAAAACAGGTATCAACCCCACATGTTTTTAAGGAACACAGAATTAAGAGTTAGGCAATCACAGACAATTGGATATCCCGCCATGAGTTCGAAGTCTTTTAATCAAAATAGTTTTTCTTTGAATGTTTTCGATTGCTAGTCTAAAACCGTGATGCACTTTACACGGCGTTAATTCCACACTTCTAATTGACGTCCTGAGACCCGAAGACGGAAATTCTCGAAGATATATCAAATACGATGTCATTTGTTTATTCTTGGTATCAACAGATGTCACAGAAAAACTCGCCTTTTAGGTTTTCGTACACACACCAAAGTAGGGGGTCAAACCATTAAATGGATCTAACCGGTCCTACCAGTAGAACCACAAATGGAATGCTCGGTTTATTCCGGTGCAAGTGGTCCAACGTCACAGCTTGAGCTTGATAGATCCAACCTCTCCAAAGACTTCCAAGAAAGAAAGAAAGAAAAAAACTCGAACGAGAAGTATGTAAGTAAGAAAAAATAATAATGAGGTCCTGCATGTGTTTGGGATTAAATCGTTACTAATCCGAGTTCAAATTTTGGTTAAATGCGACCATTTCAGTCGCAACTTAGTTGTTGTTGTTGTGTTGTTGTTTAACGTCCCACTCAAGAATATTTCACCCATATGGAGACGTCACCGATTGCTCGGCACTGCTGGCCGTAGAGCAGGGAGGGTTCTTTAACGTGCCAACACCTACTGTGACACGGGACCTTAGTGCAATATCTATTCAAATTGTTGTCGGGCATTACTTTTTCTCCTTTTCTCCTTCCGACATTCTCCTTTTATGCATATATGTATTCATCATCGGCAGAACTCCATCTTCGCGAGCCAAGGTTCCGATTCGTTTACCGTATCTCCACGGGAAGCGAATCGAAACTTTGCCTCGCGAAGATTGCATAACTCGTATTCGTAAGTTAGCGATATTTCAATCGATCATATTTTGTACATTTCACAATATAATTGACCAATTGTGATGGAATTTGATTTAGATTTATGATATAGATCAGATTGTGACTGTATTCATTTATGTAAATTTAGAATTTGTTAAATAAACAATAATAAATTTCCATACACTTACGACTACGAGTGATTTTTATTGTAAGATTCTTTGTGAAAAGGGCTGCAGTTCCCTAGGGAAAGCAAGAGTCTGAACACAAAGGATTGGCGGATGTTATTGGACGTATTAAACGTCCCACTCAAGATTTTATTTTTACTTTTTTAGAGACTTCGTCAATGCCGGTAAAGTTGGATGTATTTTAACGCCAAATTTAAGAATCTTTTACTTACTTAGAGACGTCGCCATTGCTGGTAAAAGACGATTTATTTGGTCTGTGCCAGGCACATACGGCCATGGACAATGAGGGGACACCTACTGTGACAAGGGGAATGGAATATCTGATACCGGATTTCGGACTTTTACCGCCTCATCCGAAGGCGAAGGACAGAAAAAAGTCCAGAAGTAGTTTGGTACCTAATGGAGTATATTCGGTTTGAATCCGCGCG
>JACSZP010073720.1:0-12866 GCA_016161895.1 Pinna nobilis
TAAATGAAATAGGGTGGTGGGAGAGAAAAATGGAGTGGGGGTAATGCAGATAGGGTGGTGACTAATTAAAATAGCATGGTGGTACCACCACGCTATATGGGCCTGGGGAAAACGCTGAATAAGGTCCAGAGGAAATGTGAATCTTGATGTATCTTTAGAAGAGGGGAAAGGAGGAATAATAATGAGGTCTAGAAGAAAATGAATCTCAATGTAACTAGGAGTAAGGGAAAAGGGGAATAATGATGAGGTCCAGGGGAAAAATGATCTCAATGAACCTGGGAGAGGTAGAATGATAAAGTAGGGTATAGAGGGAGATGTTTCTAGGAGAATGGGAAAAGAGGAACAATAATGAGGTCTAAGGGAAATGTGAGTTTCAATGTATCAAGGAGGGGTGGGGTGGGAGGAATAATTAAGAGGTCCAGGGGAATTTATATCACAGACTCAGTGTACGTGTATTCAGAAGTATGAGAAAGAAGAAATAATAAACAGGTCCCAGGGAAAGAAGATCTTATGAGCAGTAGAGGCTTAAAGGATTCAGCAGACAAATGATTCCCTATGATAAAGTAGAGGAATTTTATTTTGTACTGTCTGCCCCGTGATTTTACAAAATAGTTCTTAAATAAGTTTGACTGCGGTAGTGTTGTGATAATGGCGAGCAGATGTGAACATTACAGTGATTCACAACACAGTGTTTTATAGTGCACAATGGCAGACCTATGCCTCATTTCACCAGAGTTTTTCTTTCCCTTGTTTTTTTGTTGTTGATACCTTTTACCTTGATGAACTTTCCAGTCTTGTGTGTACATGTGATTCACTATTTCATGGTGATTTGTTTAACGAGCCATATGCAATAATGCACAGTATATTAAAACCACACGACCACAGGGGGGAAACTATACATAGAATGCAGTATTATTGCACTTAATCAGAGGATCAAGCCTGTTTAAAGCATATCAAGTATATCCAAAGGGAAAGACAGGATTTGCTATTATATAGGCTCCGATCGTCTCAAACAAGAGTTTCCTCTAGTGCAGAAGTGGGCCAAAAAAGTATTTAAAATTCAAAGGACAGTGTGGTGGAACATACATTTAATCTTTTAATGACCCCACCTAGAAGGACAGACAGACAGATAGAAAGACATTGGACAAAGAATGGACCAATGGTTGATCTTTACAAGTTCATTTAGAATCAAGGCTGATTGTAAATCTTAATAAAAATCTGCTGTATAAAACGACAGTCTTACTTGAATTCAAAAGACTTTCCACTTTGCAACAAATAGTCACATATGACAGTTGGTCTCTAAATTCAGATGCTTTATATTGGAAAAAAAATCATTTTGGGTTGCATATATTTAGATATTTTACAGCAGTTTGTCTTTTAAATCAGCAGGTTACTAAGGTAAATGGGGCCTCCATGGCCGAGTGGTTAGCGTTTTCGACTGCGAATCAGAAGATCCGGGTTCGAGCCGCGTAGCACCACTCCGCAGTTGGCCATCCCTGTCTTTCGGATGAAACAGTAAAAACAGAGGTCCAGTGTCACAGTAGGTGTTGGCATGTTAAAGAACTGCTCTATGGCCAGCAGTGCCGAGCATAGGCAAAATTTGTAGCCTTTCACCGACACATGGTGACGTCTCCATATGAGTGAAATATTCTTGAGTGGGCCGTTTAACAACAATACCATACCATACTAAGGTAAATAATACTGTATATGGTACATGTATATCATATCTGTGTCTAAGAGCCATTGAAGCTCCACTGTTGGGGTGTTTACCTGTAAGTCACAAGTTCAAATCTAATTGGCAGAGGTCAGGGCTCGAAATTAGCACTGGTCTGCTGGCCCATGGCCAGTAAATAATCCAATGGGCCAGTCAATTTCTCATCTGAACTGGCCCTGTTGTCCAGTTGAAGTTCAGAAAAGAAAAGGCTACTCTGTAAGCTTCAATAATGCCTGTTTAAATTTACCAAAATATAATATTCCATTCTTTTTATCACAAACTGAAAGTATTCCGTCATTCACACTGTATATCTGCTGAAAAAAAATTCCTACAATTTTTTTTTTTTTATGTGGGCCAGTAGATTTTTGGTGGGGCCAATAGATTTTTTTTAAGCTACTGGCCCTGTGGGCCATCTAGGAAAAAGGGTTAATTTAGAGCCCTGAGAGGTGACTGGGTTGCCTTGTTCTGCTGATGAGATTATTGAGGTTGTTGTTGTATTGTTGTTTACTGTCCCATTCAATATTTCACACATATGGAGACATCACTGTGTGCCAGTGAAGGGCAACAAATTTTGTTAAATTCTTTAACATGCCAACAACTACTGTGACACGGGATCTCGGTTTTTACTGTCTCATCTGAAAGACAGGGACAGCCAACTGCGGAGTGGCGCTGTGCGGATTCGAACCCTGCAGACCCTTCGATTCGAAGTCGAACACGCTAATCATTTGGCCACAGAGGCCTCCGAGATTGCTGAAAAAAAGGCCCCATGTCACAGTAGGTGTGGTCATATTTAAAATACCTCACCGCTCAATGGGTGTCAGTAACTAGTATAGGTCAAATGTGCAGCCCTTCATTGGCACCGGTGACGTCTCCATAGACATACCACCTCATTAAACAGACAAATTTTAACCAGTCACATGGGTGGTCATACTGGAAGTTCCAATATACCTCTATAGTTTGTTTGATTTGAAGGTGTTTATGAAATTGTGCTCCCAGAATTTTTTCTGTTTACTGTGGCATTATTAATTTAACCCTTTCAACCCCAAGTATTAGAATGGTATGCTCTTTTCTATTATCTTAGACCAGTCCATTTCGGTCTGTGGTGTTAAAAAGGTTTAGCCGATACTAGCTTCAGAACTGTTGCCCTATGCTAATTAAAGACTATGGCATATGCAGTGGGATAACCATACTGTAATCTCTTGTTTTTTTTATTTTCCAACTTCTAGGGATATATGTAAATTGTTTTTAGCCTTTGACTGCTATAACTATACCTTTAGGCTAAGACTTACTCTAATCTCGATGTGGTGTAAAATTTTACAGATAACCGCCAATTTATACCACTGTGACTTTTCCTACCACACATGACAATGGTTCCACAAAGATAACTTGCTCCTCCATCCCATGTGTGGCCTATGTTCTTATGTAAATGTATATGTACATAATGATTTATGTGATATAACAGCATTCTAATTCCTTTCACAAAGACACCTTTAAAAGCTGAGCACTTGATTCCCGGATCTCTGAAAATTGCTTCAGGGAATGTATAGTTCTAGATCTACTTATCTCGACCACACAAGAAAACAATAATGGCCTGTTTTCAATTTTAGACAAAATTTTACTTATATTTGTTGATGAACTCAGAGTAAAGGAGGTGCATAATAAGAAAAAAAATACAAAATAATTCATGTATTGTATTGACACACCTATGCATCACTTAATTCATCTCATTCGATCATGGCAGTGACCGACAATTTGTTAAACTTTCAGTACTGATTGTGTTATCATTTATCAATATGTAAGCAGGTCCACTGCCAAGTAGGAATCATCTCTGATGACAATCGTAAACAAGGGGTCCTTTATCAAAAATCATAAAAATGAATATTTACTAGGTCTCTTTCTCAAACCTGTCATTGTCATACGCACTATCATGGTATTTTTTTGTTCTTGTTTTTTTTTTTATTGTTGTTAATGCCTTGCTCAAAAATCTTATATCTACATTTGTATATATGGAGATATCACTGAATGCTGGTGCAAGGTTTCAGACATTGACCGATGCTTACATGTAACACCCGCTGCCACGGAGCAGTGAGTGATCTGTAGCCTTCTAACATCTACTTTGACATCTTGCTATGGTGGTCTTGAAAAACCTTTAATTTATTTGAAAGAACAATTCATTCCCCATTGGAGTCAATATCTCTTGGTTCAATCATATATTAGCACTGACTTACTTCAGAAGTTTAGATTATCTAGACACATTTCTTTCAATTTATAAATCAAGATTTGCATGATTTGCAGCAAAGTACAAGGTCAATGGGTCTCAAAAGTAGGCTACTAAAGGTCAAGGTCACTGGGTCAACAATTTTGATAAGAAAACAAAAATCTTGTCAAAAGGAGTGAACCCATGAAATATGAAAGGTTAATCACTTACCGTTTCAAAAGAAACATGTACAAGATTAATGTTTTTGTGGACAGAGAGACATAGGTAGGCAGACAGACGGACAGACCAACATCTATATACCACAGAATCTCTGATTATGGGGGGCATAAAACACATTCAACAAACATTCAGACGGGTTGCTTTGGTTTTTGTGATTGACACAATACTCACATCAGAATTTATGATTATTTACAGCAATTATTTATTGAATATTTATGACCTTTAAAGTACACCATGACCCTTGTACAGGTGACAAACTGTTGGCATGAGTTGAACACTGAAACCCTTCAATAACACTATATGAAGGATGTACGTGGCTCCTACAGAAAGGTCAAAGGTTAAATGTAATATAGTTCTCTGCTGATCAGATATATACTGGAAGTTTCTATAGGCATGGTAAACACCACATAAACACATGTGTAGCAAGAAAATATAGAATGGTAAGTAAGATTCATATGGTATCATCTGAGGGAGGGGTTTGGGTTTTTAATAAAGCAAATTTACACGACAAAGATATCAAAAAAATGTATAAAACAATGCCTGCTATTTATTTTTTCTTCTGTTCTAGATTTCAACGGGTTTCTGCTGAAAACTAAGCAATATATCATATCAGTAACTAAGAACACTCACATTACAACATAATTGTAGCTCTTGTAGCAAACTTATTTTCAATTTTGATTCCAATAGACCAAATTAAGACCTAATCAAATTAAAAAATATTTCGATTCTCATATTATCTTTCTTCCACCAGATCTGCTGAGATCATACAATTTTATTAACCATTTTGACAGACAGTATTATGTTATACATGTACTTTAAATATACTGATGAGGAGAATGAGTTGTAAAGTACAGAGAATTGCAAACTGGTTCATATCCAGTTTTGTTATGTATATGTGTCTACTACAAGAGAAAGTCTGTTAGTTTACCTGGCGCCCCTTCTCTTTTTGTTTAAAGTACACCCTTCACCAAGACTACCCCTCCAACACTTACTACTTGTATCCACCATATGACTAAAATATTGCTGAGAGTGGTTTTACACAATGTACAAATTTAATGTAAAAAATATATGTAAATAGAAATTTGTTTGTCAGGCAAAAATGATGCTCCTGTCTGTTGACATCTTCCCTGTATGCAATGAGTAAAAAGCAAGTCTGATTCAAAGGTTAAAGTATATGTAAATATTACTTATTATGCATGCCCATGGGCTACCTACACTGTACAGTACTTTCTGATGCAATTTACATTTATGTTCTCTCTACCTCACACATGTATGCTTGACACACACTTAAATGCTGCTGTACTACCCAATACCTCTGGGTAGAGCACTGTACTGTCAATTAACAACATTGAAAAACAACCAAAATTCTATGGGCAATCATATATCCATTAATGTGTCTATGCATGAACCTCCTATAAAACATGTAAGCTGTGGCTAAAAACCTGGAGATGTAACCCTGTGCCGGTGAAGGGCCACACATTTTGCCTATGCTCAGCAGTTATACCCATAGAGCAGGGAGGGTTGTTTAACATACCTAGACCTTGGTTTTTACCGATTCATCCAAAGGAAAGGGACAGCCAACTGTAACTGTAACTGTAAGGTTGTACGACCTTGAACTCACAACCTCACGATCAGGACCCAATTGCACAATGTGTTGTTAAATTAACTTGCAGTTAGCCACTAACTACATGTACAAACCAAAATTTTAGCTTGTAATAAGCTAGTTTTTTGGTTTAACATTATTGTAGAATTGTTTTCTTAGTTAATCACAGGGTATCTAATAAAAATTGTAATTTAGAGTGACCACAACCATAATTTTAACCATGGGTAAGTTCATAGTTAAATTTAACTATAAGTTAAACTTTTGTACAACTGGGTCCAGAAGGCAAACACACTAACCACTAGGCTATACAGTGACACAGCTGTTTGCATGGAGGGCATAAAAACTGCTTCTTCCAATAAGGTGTCTCACACAGAAATAATGGTTGCATCTAAGCATGTTCTTGACTAATGACACTGTATACAGGGTTATTTTTGCCCCTTGTTATTTTCGCCCTCATGCACTCTCAAATAGTTTCGCCCCGTTTTGAATTCTCGCCATAATTCTTTTTGAGTTATCAAACTTGAAAACTTGACTTGAATTATCAATTTTGAATTAGCCCAGTTTAGAATTCGCCCACTGAAGATGGGGGCGAAAGGGGCAAAAGTATAACCGGGGCGAAAATTTCCCTGTATACAGTATATAAAGCAAAGTGACTTACATCATCTGTTGTATCTCAGAGATGTACCAATGGTTTGTACCACTCTTGGTGCTGCCACCTGGTGTTGAAGTTTGCGAACCGCTATGCCCTGAACCCTCCCTACTGCTCATTTTTTACTGAAAAAGTCAGATGAGTTAGACAGTTTAAGTTGACTTGATACATGTAGTGGTACAATGTATATACAGTAACCTCATATAAATAGAAAAACAAGAGACTTAAAATTGTTATCAGGAAACAGAACAGTGGTGTGCACTTGTTGTGGTCAGAATGTAATATCAGTGATGGACAGTGGGGGAATATGTATGTGGTAGTCGCTGTTATTTTTAAGTGTAAACAGGAACTTGATGTTTTCCATATCATTTTGCTCTGTTGGCAGATCATATACAGACTCAGACTAAAAACATACCTTCTAACCATGAATTAATTTCTATATATATGAAACTCTGCTCACCACAAATGGTTCACCTCTCCACTCTACAACCTAATGCAAATCATTCTCTTTACAAATCATGCTTACTGCAGTTTCCGTCATTCATTTCATGTTGTAATATACATAATTGTTGATAAGTGTGTATACTTAGTATATAAATGTAAATCAGCTGTAATAAAGTCAGGTTTTAACATACAGTTTTTGAGAAGCAGGAAATAAATGGCATATCTTCTATATATAAATACATAAGGGTTTACTCAGTGCATTTCTTTTTGAAAATGTTGAAAATGCTTTGATTTTTAGTTCAAATCCACCTGACTATATGGCCACCTATATAACAAGGCAACTGAAGGAAAAATCTGTAATGCAAGTCTTATATAATCCAGAGATGGATAAAGGAATTTCAAAAGGGAAACTGGATTCAAACAATGTTGTCAAAAGTTTCATAATAGTTTCAGATATCAATAGTAAAGGTTCCAAGATTTCTGACACTATATAGATATGTGATACCATTACACATGTAACTTCACAGGGAAAGGTCCATCTTTAAAAACCAATTTGAAAATTAATAAAGCATTCAGTTTTTGCATCATTATTTAGTCTATACTCTTAGTATTTGTTGTATAGACTGACCATTACAAGATAAGAATCAATGAATGGGGTTAAGATACATGTAATGCGGGCCACATTTCAAAAAAATTAAGAATGACCTCAACCTTTAGTCAATGTCATTGCACACCTCTGTGTCATGAGTAATATTATCCAGGTCACTCATTACTGGACAGAGAAGGGGCAAAATAAAATTTCATGTCCTAAATAAAGAATTATCTTGACCTTTGACCTTGGGTCAAGATCAGTGCACATCTAAATGCCAAGGGAAACATTTGTGTGAATTATGGTCCAGATCACTCAAAATCAGAAGGAGGTACATGTATGAGCAAAATATAACGTAAAGTCCTAAATCCAGAATGACCTTGACCTTTGACCATGAGACAAGTGTGAACTGCAAGCCTGGGTCACGGGGATTATATTTTGTATCACCTAAATTCATGAAAAGGTTTAGGAGATACAGTGAAACTTGTATATCAAGACCTCTATAGGGACATAAGAAAACCGGTCTTTATAGGGAGGTGGTCTTTATAGGGAGGTGATCTTTATATAGAGGCTGATTTGTACACAAATTGTACTATTGGGGACAGCAAAAAAGTGGTTTTTGTGACCAGGTGGTCTTTATACACGGGTGGTCACTGCAGTAGGTTTTACTGTATATCGGACGGACAGACAAAGAGACGACTATATGCTCCCCGAAATTTTTGGGGAACCATAAAAATGTCTAGAACTTAAGAACATTCATTTTTCCATTTTGTTTCAACACTTCTTGATTTCTGATTACTTAAAAAAATAGTATGACATTTTTCATTTTGATATCTTAAATAAAAGTTTGAAAATAATTGCATATGTACAATGTACTGAGACTGGCATTTAAATATCTGCTATGATGCAAGAAATCTATAAGATCTATATTCAGTGGATTCCAAAACTTCCATGAAGTAATCAGTCTTAAAATATTGATAAAGATATAAATTAATTGAAGAAAAATAAAATAAAAAAAACATACTATTAAATTTCTCCTTAATCATGACATCTTTATAGATTACATTAAGTTTATATAAGAAGCTGCGTAGGATGTATTAACAAGTCTTTCTGCCCTTACTCTCCTTATTCAGCAACCTTTACATAAATAACGGTTTGTTAGACACAAAAATATAAAGCATAGAAGGAAATAATAATTTTTGTCCCTTAATTTCTTGCATCTATTGGCTGATTTTGGTATGACAATGATGTACATGGCCGCTCACATCCTGGACCTGCACACGTTACAATGTACAAAGACTCTCTCTACCTGGTACACAATGCCCTCATTTATCTTGTATACAAAACAGTTCATGCTAAGTGTCATCGCCTTCACTTTTATACTTGTGTAATACGCCTAACTTGTATTTAAAATTTCTACGTCTTAAAATTTTACAGATATGTGATAACAATATACAACAGCAAAAACCAATGCATTAGTAAAAGTCACAATTTCGCAGTAAATAATTACAGCGTGTTTAACCCAACATTAAGATAACGTTTTTGTTTATTTTACTTATTCACCAGGTAAATTGTCATATAAATGATTTAAACACGAAGGTAATTGCTGTTGATGGGCCTGATATATTTGCAGTTAAGTGTAAACAATATTGTTCTAAATTACGTATTTATCTGCATGTTTGTTCCTTTCTGTTTTTAAAATTCAATTGAAAATAATAATAAAAATTCCTTTTCCCATTTTACAGACCTATTTTATCACACATCTCTAATTTTTATAACATTTCCAAAGATGGGAACATCATTTATGCCTTACAGTCTCATTCCATTCCTAGTCCTTTTTGTTAACTAGTATACACGACACACTTAAATACAAGTTTTGCCAGGGTAAAGGTCATGAGCCTTGAGCCAGACAGTGAATCTTCCATAACAACTATAAAGTCCCCATTGTTCCCTATGTTTGTCACCAGTCTAAGGTCATGGAAACTGGACTACTGACCTTGGTACCATTTTGTATGTGATGTAGATGTGTATGGTATGGTATGGTATTTTTGTTTAACGTCCCACTCAAGAATATTTCACTCAAATGGAGACGTCACTGTGTGCCAGTGAAGGGCTACAAATTTTGCCTTTGCTCGGCGCTGCTGGCCATAGAGCAGGGAGGGTTCTTTAACGTGCCAACACCTACTGTGACACGGGACCTCAGTTTTTACTGTCTTATCCACAAGACAGGGATGGCCAATCGTGGAGTGGCCCTATGCGGCTCGAACCCAGATCTTTCGATTCGCGGTCGAACGCGCTAACCACTCACCCACGGAGGCCCCACGTAGATGTGTACATGTAGAAGTGTATTTCTGGTTTATGAATTCTCTTACTTTCTTGCTTAGGCTAATGATATACATTAAAGATACAAATAATACTTTCTAAACAAAGAACCGGCTAACGTTAATGATAAGGATAAAACAATTACAATGACAAAAACTAATGTGAAACTATAGGCTGGCCTATATCACCATACTCCTAACTATTGAACCTCTAATGAAGACAACCTCAATCAAAAGACCATCTCATATAAATGACCAGCTATCAAGTATCATATTTCTACATTACCTAGACCTCAATCAAGATAGAACCTTACTACTGAAAATCAGATCAATGAGTCATTCACTTGAGTGGTTTTAAAGGCAAATCTTTGTAGTTCATGCATATATATACCCCAGTAAGCAGAAGATGTCTATGGATGACCATACTAATGTACAGAATTTCAGATGGATAAATTAAAGAATATATAGAGAGAAACAATGGCAAACCTGCATGGTTATTTTAAAAGTTCAAGATTTGAAAATCCACGTTAATCAAATACCTGTATACTGTACAGATGTATAACTAACTTGTCATATCCAGCTTTGAGCCACACATTCACCAGATGAAGGTCACATATATCTATGAATCACATCGCCACTAATATAATTTCTAAAAGTCATTTATACTTACTACCAGTACAAATATAAATCTTTAATCTTTTTAACTTAGTTTCAAAGGGACGTATTTTGTATAGAGTTGCAGCTGGAGTTTGTAGGGGATGATTTGATGTCAACCACAGAACACAATATCAGCAGGTGCTACGGCACACTGCCGGTGATATAAATTTGCCCACTTAAACCACATAATCAGCCTAACTCTTGTTTACTATGTAAATCACCAAGATAGATCAGATACCAATACACCTGAAGTAACAAAACTTAAATCAAGCACTTTAAATCTTATTTTTACACTTTTTTCAACAAAAATGAAATCAATTTCCGGATACAGGAAACATGTTTTGAATGTTGAGAACTTTAAATTGATTATTTATGTTGATAAACAAGGTCATTCAGGATAAATGTCAAACATGTAAGAGAGTTTATAATGACAGATGTGATCAGGGCCAAGATTATTGTAATAGGTATGATGGGCTTGATCAGTAGATGCTAAGTTATTTTCACTACACAATACATGTATGATTATACTGGATTCACACATTAAGAATCCTTTGAAGTAACTGCCCTCTAGTTCTTCTATTTGGATTCAAAAATATTTTCCTTGAGAGATTTTATCAGTCATTTTCAATGATTATATACAGCATTGAAGTTTGATTTACTTTTCCCATGTACACTATGGTAACAGTAAAGTCTTAAGAAATTTAGACACTCCGATTGACTTCTCTGAAATTGTAATTAGACTTTAACATTATCTCAGACCCTCATACATGATTATAGACTCATTATTATCTTAGATCCTCATACTTGATATCAGACTTTTACATGACCTCAGGGCCCTGTACAATATTTTACAAGATCTTACACCCTTGTACATGATATGAGACTTTTACAAGATCTCAGACCTGTACATGATATTAGACTTTTACCAGATCTCAGACTTGTACATGATATTAGACTTTTACCAGATCTCAGGATATTGATGATATAGAGTACATGATATTAAACTTTTATATGATCTCAGACCTAAACATGATTATAGACTCATTCATGATCTCAGACCCTCATACTTGATATCAGACTTTAACATGATCTCAGACCCCCGTACATGATATGAGACTTTTACAAGATCTCAGACCTGCACATAATATTAAGCTTTTACATGATCTCAGACCCGTACATGATATAAGACTTTTACATGATCTCAGACCTGTACATAATATTAGACTTTTACATGATCTCAGACCTGTACATGATATGAGACTTTTACATGATCTCAGACCTGTACATAATATTAGACTTTTACAAGATCCCAGACCTGTACATGATATGAGACTTTTACAAGATCTCAGACCTGTACATAATATGAGACTTTTACATGATCTCAGACCTGTACATAATATGAGACTTTTACAAGATCTCAGACCTATACATAATATTAGACTTTTACAAGATCTCAGACTGGGACATGATATTAGACTTTTACATTGTCTCAACCCGTACATGATATCAAGACTCATTCATTATCTCAGAACTGTATAAAATCTTCAGAATCGTACATAATCTCATTCATGATTTTAGACTTGTTTATTTGTGACAGGTGTTTGATATGTATATTAAGCAATGTTACATTATCTATAATAAAAGCATTCAAACATCAGATCATACAGTAAAACAATAACAAACTAGCGATTCTTTTTTATATATATCTAATCATTGTACAGTATATAAATAAGCTTTTATTTTAAACATTACAGAAAGTACATGTTCTAATCGCCCACTACTATTGATTTTTTAATTTCCTTTGTTTTGTTAGGATTTGCTTACATTTTCTAACTCTTCTATAAAATTCATTGCACTGTTTTGTATCAATTATGTCATATCTTGAGAGATTAATTATTGGAAATTTAGAAGAATAAGATTTTCTCACCAGTTTAAGGTGTTTAGTTTTGATTTCAACCAAAAGACGTGATTCATGGGATGACTGTAGCAAAACTAAAAACACGTGTTGTTGATTTTTGTTTAACATAAGACTTTTCTGAACTATCTAAGTACACTTTCAAGAGATCAGCCTGATATCTTTATCACTGACAGAATTAGACATTATCAGTTTACCACTAAAATAATACATAGGCCACCATTAAACGGCATCTCTATTCATCTTACACTAATACATATGTACACAGATTAACTCTGAACAGGCTTGTAAAGAAAAGTTTACATCTCAAGCAAAAAATCACAAAACAGCAAATAACTGTATTTCATACGAAAACAAATTTTAATGGGTACGACTGAAAGCGGTGCCAATTTCAAAGTTAATAATAACTGATCTCCATATAACGATAGCTCTGGTATAACTGTAGATACATTGTACTTCAGCTATTACAAGTCACACCTTAACTGGACGGACTCTCGGCAATCCCAGTCGAGGGCTCAAGATAGCTCTGGTATAACT
>JACSZP010073733.1:0-10405 GCA_016161895.1 Pinna nobilis
ATATTTATATAGAACCCCTTCCCCACTTTTTTTTTTGGCATTTCGGATTATCATTCCAATACTGAAGAAAAAGATTTTTCTAGTATGGAATTATACCTACCTAAAGTATTTCTGCTTCTGTTTCATACCCTCAACGTGTTTAAAGTTTTAAAATGATGCCTGTGTTACGAATGCCTGAACCTGATATAAAGATGGTTTATAATTATAGATCAAACATCTCCCGGTATACATGTTAACTCGTTACTCGACAAATGTTACAAAAACCTGCAGCTTTCAAAAAGCGTAATTCAGGCAAAATGAAAATGTCTCTTACTTATTTCCGTCTGGATAGAAATTGTGTTGGCTTCAGTCTTCCGATAATTTCTGCGATGTGTAGTTTTAATACACAGTATAACTACACCCCCTATAAATAGCATTGTAGCAGAAGCAACAGCGGCAGTGATATAGCCGATAGCAATTCTGTAAAATAAGAACGAGGAAATACCAAGGGATATTCGAAATCAAAGTCCCAATAAAGATGAAGTTCAAAATAATAACGGTCTTCTTATAGGATTTACGAGATTAATAGTTGTTCGATGTCCATACCTTTCACATACACACACACACACACACACACACACACACACACACGCGCGCGCGCGCGCGCACACATGCACGCACGCATATATTCGAAATTTGATAACGCCAGACATTACAATACGTTGACTCAAAGTTACCTACTCGTTCTTGCAGCAGTATTGACAGTTTATATGTCCACAACATCCAGACGCACAATATGTCATCGATGATTCACTGGTGGTACAGTAAGATTCCCTTTTGTTCTCTAAAATAACGAAAAGAAATTATTTTTAAGTTTTTTGTTTTAAGAGGGAGCCCGGTTCTATTTGAGTCGGAATAAAAGACTAACGTCCTACCGGTATTGGATAAGTTATTTTCTAACTCTAATGATATTCAAATTTATATCTAATTTCATTTTTTTTTATTTATCCCATGATATTAAAATTGAGTCACTGATTCTTGTGCTTTGATAGATATGTCGAAATCAACCAACCGAATTCACAGAATCTACCGCCATAGTTATTTGAACAGTTACAGTAGAAAGAGCCATTGGTGTTGACACACGACATATAATTCCTACATGGACTGTCAACACATTCGTTAACGTCTGTAACAACATTAAGAGGAGGTCTATATCTAGGTTAATACTGAATTGAACATTGCAGTAAATTTGGATAATGTCGGTTTCACACCCTTCTTTATCTGCGGAAAATGGAAATTATCTAACCAAAAATAAACAGATAGTCAGCATTCCATTGGGTACAAATTGTGCCCCTCTCGTGGTTGACATCTTCTATTCGTATGAAGCGAAACTTTACAGAACGTGCTCTCAACAGGAATTAAAAGTTTTCATTTTGGTTCAATTTTACTCACATGTACATCGACGACGTCCTGTATATCAATAACCCAGAATTTCAAAATTAGATGTGACAGATGTATCCTGTTGAAATTGAGATCAATGAGATTATAGAGTTCAGCATATCTACTTGTTAGCTATTCTTACTTACTCTTATCGATTAAAACTTGGCATTACTTTGATCTAGCATATACTCCAACTCTCCTATAAAAAGATGGAATTCTTCAAAATCATGCTTCAGTTTTAAATTCATTTGAAAAAAATTTTGTTGAACATCACTCCGATTCTTCGCACAAGTACTCTGAAGTTGATATCTAAAGGTGCTAGAGTTCGTTATTGACAATACCTTCGTAGTCTTTGATGAGGGGTCTTCCAACAGTCTATGAAATTCCAAAGTGGAAAAATTTATTCTATTAGCTGACCGTACTTACAAACATGTTTTGACAACGGAATACTCCGTTTACTTGATCAAGATAAAGGGTTTACGGCAGGTTTGATTGGTCGACAGGGGATGATACTCCTCCCAGGCACCTGATCCCATCGCTGGTGTCACAAGGGGTCCGTGCTAGCCAAAATCTTTATTTTGGTTTTTTTTATGGGAATTGTTAGATCGATCATTGTTCGTTACCTTAACCTCTTCATAGAACTTTTTTTCTCAGTATAGAAGCAAGCTGAATACCTTACCATCCGCCTGAGCTTCTTCACTTTTCGATATAGATTTATTTTTAATATCCTGTCATAAATTGTTAGGTACATGTAAACCGCCCCCTCTCTCTCTCTCTCTCTCTCTCTCTCTCTCTCTCTCTCCCCATATAAACAGTCATGTAATTGTGTAACTAATTCGTTGATTTTGTTAACTTTTGATTGAACCATTAGGATTAGGACTATTCTTACTGATATAAGATTATGTGTAACACAGCATTGGTTTGCATCAGACTTCTTTAACATTGGGCGGGTTGTAGACAAGGATACCCAGCATCTCCTTATATCTTATATTTTGTGCGTAGAAATTCTGGGTTTAATGGTCAGGCAGAATAATGATATTTCTGGTATAAAACTCTTTGTTAAGAGAATATAGATTACTTAACTATGCAGATGACAATTCACTTCTTCTAGACGGTTCAGAAAAATCGCTTAATTCTGCTTTATCTCTTATATTTCAATTTGCAAAATTCTCAGGTTTGAAACCAAGCTATGACAAAACAAGTTGCATAAAGATAAGCACATTGAAAAATAGTAATTTAAATGTTAATACCATTCACAGAATTAACTGGTCCCAAGATCCATTTGCATATCTTGGAATTACTTTTACTGTAGATCTTAGTAATAAGATTCATTGTAATTACACAGAGAAAATAAATAGTATTAGGAAATTGATTTCATCTTGGTCTATAAGAAATATTTCAACAATAGGCAGAGTTACTGTGGTAAGGAGTCTGCTAATTCCTAAGTTAAGCCATTTGTTTATGACACTTCCTAATCCTCCTGATAAATTTCTAAAACAGTTAAATACAATATTTTTTAACTTTATATGGAACTCAAAGATAGATAGAATAGCAAGAAAAGAATTAGTAAAAGATTATAGTCAAGGAGGGTTGAAAATGGTGGATTTAAACTTGTTTATTAATAGCTTGGAAAAAACATGGATCAGAAGATATGAATAATCAGATGTGTCATGGTGTTACGTACTAAGACACTCATTACCACAACTATTTAATTGTTTACATATCTTTGGTAGTAGCTATATTTGTAAACTCTTTGACAATCTAAATCCCTTCTGGCAAGATGTTGTCAAAGCATTAAAAGACTTTAAAGAATCGGTTTCTCATAATATTCTCCTTACACCAATATGGTTTAGCAATGATTTTAAAATCAATAATAAAGAATGACTTCTTGAAAAATGGTCTAAAAAGGAATTACTTTTCATGGATGATTTTTAGACAGTGAGAATGAACTACTAAAGTTACCTGACTTGAATAAAAAAAATTGACATATCTATGCCTTTTACGATATACTATAATTTAATTTTGAAAATAAAAACCATGATAAGATAAGATGATAAGATCTTGACAGACCAATTATTCCAAGATATCTAAAATTGATCTTATTAGAGGCGAAAGGTTGTAAAAGTATTTATCAACACTTGAACTCACTAAACAAAGAGAAACCTAACCATCAGGGAAGATGGGAAAGATAACTTACTCTTAATGAAAACTATGAATGGAAAAAACAGTACTTTATTGTATTTCAGGTTACTAAAGATACCAAACTACAGTGGTTTCAATTCCGAATATTTCATAGAATACTTGCAACAAATTCATATCTGCATAAAATACACATAGTTAATTCTGAGTTTTGCTCATTTTGTAGGGTAGAAATTGAAAGAATTACTCATATTTGTTGGTACTGCTCGTGTACTTAAAGATTGAGAACTGGCTTTTTAACATGGATAAGGAATTGAAGCTCTCAAAATACATATTTTTGAATTCATGACATTCTATTTGGAAATTCAACATTTGCAGATATTATCAATTTGATTATAATTCTTTTTAAGCAATTCATATATAACCACAGGCGTCATAAGACTACACCCAATATAAATGGTTTCTTAGGTTTCTTGAAATATTACCAAAGGATTGAAAAAGAAATGTATAAGAATAAAAAGCAGACTGATAAATTCACTGGAAGATGGGGGTGATTTCAACATTTCATAAACTTTTTGTTATGTACATTGTATTAACATACACACGAATTACTTGTTTCTTCCTCTTGGATAAGGGAATGTGAATGTCAAGTCAGGGCAATACAGGGTGAATGAGTGTGTTAGTTGTCATGTTTTCGTTTTTTGTTTATCTGTGGTTTTTTTCTGTTTTTATTTTTTTTTTTTTTTTTGGTTTTGGTTTTTTCTTCAGAGGGATGGGTGAGAGTAGTGTGAGAGTAATTTACAAAAAAATGCACTTACTTAATGTGAAGGTGAATTGTATGACATATTTGACTTTTTCATTCTTATTGAAATCAATTATCTGCTTTATGTAAAATATACAAGATAAAGTCCAATAAAAAAAATAAACAAAAACATTTGATCGAACTAAGTCACCAATTTCGTAGAATCAACCGTCGTTGATATCAACAACAAAATTGAAATTAAAATTTATGCTTCTGTGGGTTGCCTATTTTCCTTCACCATATATTAAAAATGAAAATACAGTATGAAATTCCTGTTGGATAGTAAAATCTGTATGATACTTACCCACATAACACAGATTATTTAACGTCATGTGACTGTTGTAACGATTCAGAATCTGATCAGTAACGATTCTGATTGGAGCAAATTTAATCGAAATGAAAGCAAACTATTGTTTTCACATGGCCGTAAGGCAAACATAAGGCGCGCGCGCACGCGCGCGTGTGTGTAAAATCTGTTAATTTTTCATCAATTATTTATACATTTTTGTTAAAGGATTATTTTTCGGCACTTTATGTTTTATCAGAGAAATTGCATTGGTTTTGAAATTCACATCAGAACGCAATAACATAATTTCACATAATGTATTCTTACAGTTTAACTGGTGTATAGTACATGGCAGTTGATCATTTTTTCATGCCCAAGAATAAAGGAAATATAGCTTTTGGTCTATCGGTCTGTTTGTTTCTTTGTAAAAACCAAACCCTTTAACATTGGTAATAACTTCTGCATGATAGGTGACAGAGATATTTCACATGTGTATTCCTTGTGACAATACTTTTTGTTTCTACAAAACGTCTTGACCTCGTGACCTTGACCTTGAACTTTGACCTTCTTTTGAATTATTTAACATTCATTAGGGCTTTCATAATTCACGTATGCAATCTTTGTAACAAGACATTTCTGCTGATACCAAGATTTTTTGGCCTCGTGATCTTGGCCTTGGACTTTGACCTACTTTTAAAAAAATTAACAAAACTTTAACTTTGGTCATAACTACTGTATGGAAAGGGATAGAGCTTTCATATTTCTAATGTGTATTTCTTGTGATGAGACCTTTGTGGTTGTACCAAATTTTTGACCTCGTAATATTGACCTGCTTTTGAAAAATTCGACAAAAAATTAGCAAGACCATGACTGCTAAATGGTAGGTTAAAAGGCTATCATATTTCACGTGTGCATTCCTTGGATGAGACTTTTCTGTTAATTCAATGATTTTTGAGCTTGTGGCCTTGATCTTTGACTTTGAACTACTTTTAAAAAACTGAAACATAGGTCATAACTTCTGAAAGCTTATGAAAGGTATGTAACAACTCGTTCATATTTCACATGTGTTTTCCGGATGACAAGTAGTCCTTTCCCTCGGTACCAAAGATTTGACCTCATGACCTAGGTCTTATGACTTTGACCTACATATGATGTTATGGTATTCTAAATAGCTGTTATGGCATCAGTGTTTCACAAACAAATCTTGTTTATTTTGTTTATAAGCTGAAATAGTGCTTATAATTTAGAGGATTTTCTACTAAACTCATGGGAAAACAGTCTTTGGAATTAAGCAACTATTTTGAGTTCAGTTTACAAAATTGATGAAGAAAGATCACTAGCCACAAAAATCATCTTGAAAGTGGTTGAGTGACTATCTTAACAAGCCTGCGTTTACTATACTGATTATCGGCACATTTTATACACCATAAGGGTACCCATTTCGTTAACCTAAGTAACGATTCTTCGCAAATAAAGTATTTTACGGAAGTTAAATATCGCTTCCCGGTTTGACATTTCTGCGTTGCATCGTATTTTGCGGATGTTAACAACATAATTACAATACCTGTATTTGGATTTTTTCGGACTATGCATTACATAGTATCAAACTTCTTTCGTTAAGGCGCGTTTACACCTATTCTTTTTTCTTCCGCACCCGCACCCGTCATCCGTCGTCCGTCATCCGTCTTGTGTGTATACACTTGTACGTCAAAATATATCAAAATAAATATAGTTGTAGGAGCGAATGAGGCGAGATCAACATCAAATGTACCCGTGACGTCATGATTACCGTCCGCACCCGCTTCCGTCAAAAATCGGTCTCAGATCGATTTGTGCGGAAGCGGGTACGGAAGCGGGTGTGGGTGCGGAAATGTTTGTACATTTCAAATGAATAATGTTGATTCCATTTTGACCGATAAAGGATGATGGGTGCGGATGTGAACGCGCCTTTATACTGAAACTACATTTCTACCTTGGACTATTGTCATGGTCGGTGAACATATTGCCGAAGTTGGTTTTAAGATGACTAATAAGTGAAAATGTGGGGAATTATCAATGTTTCATTAAATGACGAGTTTGATTCTTCAGTAAGTTTCCAGGTCCTATGTATTTTTCTTTACAAGATCAAATACAAGGGTAAAGTACTATCTTTGCACGAGCATCTTTAAAGTGCTTTACAAGTCGCATGTTTTAACTCCCGTTACAATTGCGCTTCAGTGTGGTTTTCCTATGTAAAATTTCCCTATCTCCAAATCAAGTGAAACCCTAACTCGATATCGGTGATATAATGGCATGCTGGATAGGGTTAGTTCTTTGAATTAAATCCCTTAAATCCTCAGATCATCTATCAATACCTCAATTTTGACACGGAAAATGCACGGGTTTATATGTTTATATGTTAATTGCTGTCATGTAAAAATGTGACACAATCGTGAAAAGCATTTAATGATGATGGAACGACGAAAGGCAATTGTGTAATTGCATTCATTTCCTAAACGGACGTGAATTTAATCGGTCTGAATTCTAGCGCTTGCATTCGCAGTATTATATTTTCCTGTAAGGGGAGATGTCTACTTTAGAATACATATATATAATATACATGTTCAAATAGATAATGTTCATACCGATAAGCAAAATTAATGAAAAATAAATGTCTACAATCAAAATCCCATCAATGAATGTTTTATAATTGTTTTCGTTCCTATACTTGGCAGCCATCTTTGTTGAGGACGAGAGGTCAAGAGCTAACATTTGACCACTTGATGTGGATAAACTGATCGTTCCATTTTGATTCGAATTGAAAGACTGGTTCAAACCATTAAATAGAATTAACCGCTGAAGTTTAAAAAAGCCCGCTGGACGGTGTTTCCTAATACTCAGATGATGATATTATCATCTATGTTTTAGGTTAACGTTTATAAGATTACAAGTTGCTTAGGAAAATGTTTGAGGCCTGCGTTGGCTTTTAAAATCCGCGATATAACTTTAACAAAGTTAAATGTAGAATATACAAGGATAGAAAAATAAACCGAAAGAAAAACATAAATGTCTTGCAAATTAAAATAGTATGTTTATATGCATTACACTACGGGTCATAAATATTACAACCCAGACAATACGATCAAATATTTTTAATCAGATCTTCTGTCTATCAAACCATAATGTTATTATATCGCTATCTGAGTATGTCCGTGTTGCATTAGAAATTGATCCTGTTAGATTACGCATTTATTTTTTTTTAATTTAGAGTGCCATTCAATTCTATAGAAGATAAAAAAAGGTTTTTATAATTATTTTTGTTTCGGTCTGTTAACGCCCAACACTGAAGGATTTTAGCATATACATAGACAAAATCAGATAACCGGTAAAAGATACATATCTCACATAAAATAAAGGTTGGAAGATAAGTTGATAACATGTGAAAAGCGCCACCGTCACAGAAAAAAAATGATAACAGAAACGTGGTACTACAGGATCTAATTTGGTTTTCTACGTTTTCAATACAACCGAACACGGCGCCAGTATTAGAGAGAAAACAGCAATCCCTTGTTCGATTATGTATGCCACCCCACAGTTTCTTCTGCATGGTGACCCGTCATCCCAAGGCATGAGAGTAGATGTGTAAGATGTATTTAAAATACTTCGAAAATTTGACTGGAGAAAAATCATAATTAGCAAATATTTATATATATTCATTTTAATATAACTCTGATAATGCCATAAGATAAATAAAAACATCTAGACATCTTTTCGTAGTTTTAATTAATATACCTTAGCTCGTATTTTCTTCCCGGTTCAAAGATCAATTTTGGATCTTATCACTATTTAATCTATTGGCAATTTCCAACTCAGGTTTTTAACAATGAGGACAGTTGTACCTGGTAGTACTTCAGTACTTTAAAAGGTGCTGCAGAACAAAAACTCTATTTAAGTTGCTTGTATAGACATCTTAGAGTTAGTTTAAGATGTCATTGAAATTTGATATCCTGTGTTTGGTTTATTACAAGACAAATCTGCCATATATTTCCTTTACTGTAAAATCAGAAAATTTGCGCCGCTTTATTTTGGGAAATATATAGTCATCCAATTATTCGCGATGCATTTTTTTTCGCGTTTACATGTTAAATTGGTGCATGATCAATATCTATTTTTATCGTTTTATGTCCACATTCTCTTTCACTATTGAATGTCCTTGACCATATATTATACATTCATATGTTACTTAAACCAAATAGTCCTAAGTGTACACTGGCCTTGACATAAAGTATTCTGTCAGGGTAATTCTAAAATTTGATTCGATAGATAATTTTGCCAGTATTTCATCCTAGTATAGAAAGATATATTTTAAATTATAAAGATAACAATGGGGCAAATATGTACGTGTTTCCCTGCTGATCGTCAGGTCGGAGTTCCAATCCATACTACGCTGCGGATGGATGTCCCTGTCTTTCGGATTAGACGATGATTACCGATGTCACGGTAGGTGTCGACACTTTAAGGAACCGTGCCTGGTCAATAGTCATAAGTACCGAGTCTAGAAAAAATGTATAGCTCTTCATTATCAGACCGTAAATCCTCTGTGTGTGGAAAGTGTAAACCAATCCAACACACATACACAAATGATTGCCTTGGCCTAGTGGTTAGCGTGTCGATGTCAAATCGAGTGGGCCCGGGGTTCGAGCCCAAGCCAGGGTACAGTTGGCCGTTCCTCTTTCGAATGAGACAGTAAGATCGATGCCACGTGTCACAGAAGGTGTTGGCATATTCCAGAAACTCCCTAGTCTACGGTCATAAGTGCCAAGCAAAGGCAAATTTTGTCGCCCTTCGCCGGTACACGGTGACGTCTCCATATAAGTGAAATTTTCTAAAGATAGACGTTCGACAACAATACAACCAATCAACATACATACATACATACATACATACATACATACATACATACATATTTTGTTAGAATCATTATTATTATTGACAAGCATTACAACTGTATGAGAATCGGCATATAACATTATACCACAGGTGTTTGTAACTATGTTTGCTACACAACACAAAGTTAGTAAACCATTTACAGTCGAGTATCGAAAACTCGAAGTCCTTTTGAACATTTCGAATTTTCGAAAATCCCTATCCCAATCCCAATTCAGCCCACCTTCAAAGCAAACTGCAAACTCGCCTTATTGGAGAATTGCGAATATAACTCCTTTGTCTCCCGTCATGCCGACTACTAAATACGTGGTAGTTCGACTGTCTGTCGATAGATTACGCCTCTAAATATCGGTATGATATTTCATAAATATCTAAAACTGGTTAAGCATTTGCAATGTCATATAGTCCAGCATAATGGATTATATGATATAACATTTCGGTGAGCATCTCGGAGCCGCTTAGTGATTCGGTGAATATTAGAAACAACGACTATAGCAGTCTATTCCAGGCAAGTTGGATCAAGAAAAGGACGGGTACTGCTATTGATGATATTTACGCAAACAGCGTCCATCACAGGCCTACAGAAGTCATCAGAATGTATTCAGTAATCATGAAAGTATTGAGAAACCTAACGTATGAATTGATCAATAAATTAAACATATGACATGATATGATAACTAGCAAAAGTATACTTGCGTATATATTTCTCGCTAGTATATAATATATACAATGTTCGGGTTCCATATTTTCCTTGAGACGATTTGAAACGTGGTTGCTAAAACAAATCTATAGGAGAAACCTACCTACAAAGAACCTTTATTGAAATGAACCAA
>JACSZP010073771.1:0-10352 GCA_016161895.1 Pinna nobilis
TTCAATTTAATTAAATTAATTATTTAATTAAATTTAAAAATTAATTTAATTTAATTTTGAAATTTAATTCCCTAAACAATTCTACGATGATGATGGTCTCAACGTGGACATCAACGCATGTTTTTAATGGGATATGACCAAGTATCCGGAAGCAGTCATCGTCCCTGGAAAAGTGATATATGCCGAGTTATCACACGTTTATAAACCAAAGTACAAATCCAATTAACGCGTATAAGTGCAATCATCTGAGCTGGGATCAGGTGTCAAGGAAGAGTAGGCATCCCCTGTCTACTGGTCACATCTGTCGTGATTCTACATTAAATTCACGTACTAAATTACACCCGTATTCGGTAACGAAGAATTAAAAACTATTATCGAGTTAGTAATTCGACATTACATCTAGCGAAATACTGTAATGTCAAACAAATTTATTCTACCGATCACATGACTTGCGAAATGAATGAAAATATCCTTTTGAAGCAATATATTGATAAGTAGTTGTTTTGCTCTGTAGAAAAAATGTTCATATGTGGAACAGGCCCTGGAACACCCGATCTTCTTTCTTGCCTCGTATATTTTTCAATGTCCCACTCAAGAACCATTCACTGTCATGTATGTGTCCAAAAATGCATATTAAAGGCTTCAAATACCGGCCAATGTAAGTCACCTACGACTGTAGAGTAGTATATATTCTCAAATATCCCTTGACCTCGTACTGTCTCCGGGAAAACCATTTGTCTCCAATGAAGTTCGAACGGACGACCTTGGGCTCTGAAGGCGACGACACTACATTGTATCACTGAGCAACAAAGCCCTTTCTTTTCAAAAGTAGCCAAAAGCAGATAAGGCTGTAAATTCCTGACATACATACATGACCTAATCAAGGTCACTGATAATTCTTATCTTGTTTTAGAATCTATGTTAAACATACGAAAAATTAGACCGAGGATCATTGAAGAATATTTCCGTTTATTTGTCTTGGTTCGCCATCGGTATCCATTGAACCAATTACGTCACCGGGAGAAGTGAGACCCCGGTGACACCCACAATCGTAAAAAATCGATCGCTATTATGGTAGATTTAAGTTATACTATATATAAATTTGTTTTAACAATGATGATATCAGACAAAAATAATTTTTTTATAACTTCGATTTTCAAAATTGTACAAAATCGTTTATAGATTAAATACAATAGTTTTATAGACGTAGAGTGATGTTGGTGATCAATGAATCGTCATTTTATTGGTGGATTTGCCGTTTTCTCGTAGAATTGCCATTTTCATAGAATTCATTTTTCTCATCATTTAATCCATAATGATGATGATCATCATCATCATTGTCATAATCGTTTCAATTTATTATCATCAAATGATATTACAGATAACCTAATGTATTTATGTTACTATCTGTATTATGGTCATTACTCGTACTCATTTTCAAAATTTGTTTCTCGGCATTTAATTTCAAGTATAAACACACATACATACTCAAACAGAACACAACAATAAGGGTCCGAACAACTAATATCAGTACAACTTTAATTCATGCTTAACCTGTCCATTCAATCCTACCTGTATCGTGATTACTCCGCACGCTCTAAGTATTCTAAGATAAGTTCAAGAAAGTCGTTCACTGATCGAGACCATATTTACATAAAGTATATATAGCATTTAATGGTGAGTGGATTTCATAACGTTTACCTTCTGTTGCGGTTAGATTTCATATTATTCTAGTTCACAATTCTCAGTGTCAAATGTGCATTAGTATGCAGTTAAATTCCGAAGTAATTATGTGATACTTCTGTTAAGCATTACGCAAGCAGAACAAAATAGAGTTTTTACTCTAAAGACATCAACAATTTCTTTGGTGGGTTGTATTGTGGTCTAACGTCCCATCCAAGAATTTTTCACTGATTTGGAGACGTCACTATGTGCCGGTGAACGGCGACAGATTTTGCCTTTGCTCAGCACTTATGACCGTAGAGCAGGGGGGGGGGGACGTGCCGACACCTACTGTGACAAGGGATCACGGACCTTACTGTCTCATCAGATAGACTATGATTTCTATATGGCACTATCCCAAGTTGCTTGTCTGGGGCCTCAAATGTATCGAGTTGAAATTCTTACCTCATTATTATTATATTGGTATTCTTTATACATTCATTATTATTATCTTTTTAAATTTCCATTCCCCTTTTGTATTTCCTATTCATCATTTTGTAAAATATTTCTTTTTAATTTTGGGGTATGCTCAATAACAAACTCGGTGTCTAGGTAAGAAAATACAATAGAATCTGATGCGTAGAAATTATATGTAGAGCATTACGGTAAAAATAAAACAAAAACCTGCCGTGATGAGCATTGACTGTTATTCTTTGGTATTTTGACTTCATATTTCCTGACATTAATGATTTTATATCATGAAGTAGTGAGTTCCAATTGTATATCTCTGTAGGTGTCAAATTGTTTTTTACAGATGCACAGACTAATAACGATCGTCTGTTTTGTTTTTGTCTTTGGACAAGGTAAGAATTTCGTCTACCTTTTATTGGTCAGGCTTATTAAAGTTGTCATAATTATGTCACCTGGTTGGAGGCGTATAGAAATACAGCAGAGCCCCGCTTTCTCGAGGAATAAGCGGCAAGATAAAATAAGTCTTATCATTGAGGAGCGGGGAAGGTTCGGTACCCCATTGCTAACAGTGCTGAGCTTTAAACCTTAAGTCGCTTACATGCAGTATACAAGTGTCCTATTGCAAAAAAGTTGA
Source organism: Pinna nobilis (assembly GCA_016161895.1). Taxonomy (NCBI): domain Eukaryota; kingdom Metazoa; phylum Mollusca; class Bivalvia; order Pterioida; family Pinnidae; genus Pinna; species Pinna nobilis. The sequence continues at coordinate 2,768 of JACSZP010073771.1, forward strand.
AAATTGCAAGAGGGCAGTAAAAAAGGCAAACAAAATAAGGTCCAAAGGAAAAAGAGACAGCACAACAATAAACAGTCATACAAAAACAAATTAACCTAAAATTAGAGTAACACGTCGTCCACTAAAATGAGAGTGAGCGCAGGTGCTCGGGGGGAAATGGAATCTAGGATAGTATTAGAATAATCCCCGCTTGTCTTTCGATAAGCTGGGGGAAGGGCTCTTCACGAAATATATTTGCAATCTACATCTCACATCCACCATTATAGCTTATCGCCACAATGTGACTGAAAGTTTTCGAGAGTGACGTCATCGTTAAACAACCAATCATCAAAAGTGATATATTTTCCTTAGTGGTCAGCATGCCATATGTAAATCAAACACCAAATAGAAATTCGCTCTTCTTGAATCTTTGATTTCCTATTGTTTTCGAGATTACTTTCGAGGTGGGATGGAATCTGAGGTGAATCGTATCCTCGGTATGGTGGTCATTATTAGCATATTCAAATGTACATTATCAACCAGTTTTTAATTATTTAATTATCACTCTTTTTGGTATCGGTAACTGTAACCCCAGGTTCAATAGCCTCTATATGACCTCTTATTTATCCAGAGAAATGAATATTATTCCATTATCACATTGGCGGATAAATCAGAAGTCTGGGCACCAGATCTCACCCCTGGTTTTAAGTGAGGTTCTTGTTACTTTACTTTCAGTTTTGTGTGGTTGAGTGAATTGCTATATGTAGTATTGGCTTCTATTGTCTTTAGCCATGGTGATCTGGTTATGTTGCTGTCTGCTGTTCGATGTTTGAATGTTTAATGCATCTTGTTTTCTTCTTCTTATCTTGTTAATTCTCTATATTTGAATTGTCAGAAACGATCAAAGTTTGTGAGGGCAATTTTCACAAACATGTCATAGAAAAAGAAAATAAAAGGTGTCGGAACCATCGTTTCCTTCTAGTCGAATCTTCCCTAAATCAGTGAAATGTCATCTTTGATATCATATGTCTCAATAAAAAATGAAGATGTATCAGTAGAATACGACATATAGATGAAAACAACATTTACAACAGAGAGAACAACTGCAAATGCATAACGAATTGGAAGCAGGTATACAAGAGCATTGAAGATCCGTCTTACTCGGATTTTAAAAGAAAATTCAATCAACAATGATAGATATCATGGGATCATAGGCAAAATTTGTTGCTCTTCACCGTCACACGGTGACATTTCCATATAAGTGAAGGAAACTTGATTGTGACTTTGATTAACAATACAATACAAGACATCTGTTGCAGTGTTTGGAGGACCCAGATGTCATAATTGTAACGGTGTGCCGAACCAGCAGGATTGTGACGTCACGGCAGAATGTGCTGACAATGAGGTGAAAAACTCTATTTTCTCTGAAGATACGAAGTGCCAAAATTCTCTGAATAGATACAAACATCGGTTTTACTCTTTCGCATTATCAACAACGTTTTTCACTAAATAATGATGATGAAAAAATAATAATTTTTTAGGAGAACAAAACTATTGGAAAACAATTTTGAGATGTTTCAATAGACTAAAAGAACATTGACGGAACATGCAAAATTTATCACTGAGGAAACATGATAACTAGAAATGAAAATATCTTCTAAATATGAAATTATCCTGCTATATATCCGTATATAGTCATCAAAAACTGTTATGATATGTGGATTTTATATGCATTTAAAAATTGATGTTTTATATAAACAAAACTGAAAAACAAGTGACGAATATTTATATCCAATGACCATTTCAACAAACAGTCGGAAAACCGGTGTAAACTAATTATGCCCCTTTTCTAGCCGACGTATAACTGTTTTGCATGCAGAGACAAACTGCTTTCCAATAAAATGTTCTCACAAGTCTATCAGGAAGCATCTCACAAGTCCATCAGGAAGCATAAATTAATTCAATATTTAACGATTGGATTAGGATTGGACTTTGTTTGCATTGTCACGGCTGCGCTAATTAATATGTTGACTAGCTTATTTGACAACAGTTGTTCATTCCGTCTTTACCTATTGTGACCGGGAAATGTTCCCGACTTGTTTTATTTGAGACCGAATGCGGACAGAAAGTGGGCGTGGCCGTTTGACATTGGATACCGACTCCTCTTTGACACATGGTCTCACCGCTGAACTTTCAGAGGTCCGGACTTGATCATTGAATTTGTATACAAATGTATTTACAAACGATAATACTGAATCTGATATGTCATATTCATACTCTTTGCATACCAAAGAAATGTATAGGAAACAAACTAAAGAGTTTACGATGAGAACCTACGACTTTTTAGTGGAGATAAATACAAAGCTAGTAATAAATGATACCGGCACAACCAATAATACAATGTAATTGTTTCAACCAAATTTTCTGTTACTTTTTTTCAGGCATGTTATACCAGGAAACTGACGACAGATTCCGCTACAGTTCTATACGAGTCAGGTTGTATAGGCCTTCCAGTAAGAAAACATTTGCATCTTTTATCTAATGGAATTTTTATTTTATGTCTCGTATTTGTTTTAAGCCTATGCACATGCATCTCTCTTGAAAATTTGCCAGTTTTATGAGTTACGTATGATATCTATGACACTTAGAAAGGATAGTATTCACGAGTATTTATATTCACGATATTGTTTTTTTTTCAAACCGCAAACATAGCTAAATAATCTTCGTCAATAAAAACAACTATACAGTACAGCGGAACCTTGGTATTAAGACCATCAAAGTGACTTGCTAAACTTGGTCTGATTTGTAAGCTGGTCTCTTAAGTGAGCTTGAAATAGCCTTAAAGAGTGATAAACTGAATTTGCATTGTCTTAATTGATCTGGTTAGTGGGGTGTTCTCCTAAGTGTGTTTGAAATAGCCTTCACTAGTGATAGACAGACTGAATTTTCATGGTATTTATTGGTCTGATTAGTGAGGTGGTCTTTAGAAGAAGTTCCAGTCTACCTTGATGTAATCATCATATATACACATCAATATTTGGGGCAGTATTCTTCTCCGCCCCATTTATGGCAAGTATCTTGCTGGTCATTGAAGTTTCATTGCAATGAAGAAAATTTCACGGAATAAATCGGTGTCAGATTATTTTCCTCTCTTAGAATATTTAGATATGCATCTTAGACAGAAGTTTTCAGTTTGATTGCACTAATCACTAAGTGAAATGATATCAGACTATCCCGCAAATGTCATTTGAAGTGAGGCATTTTCTTGTAATTGCGTGTCACGCTTCAAATCTGTGTTTCTCATAAACATCTATTGTGTATATCATCACCTTCGTCACATTTCCAGAATTTTTTTGTCTTTTAATGATTTGACATTTTTGTCTGTAATTATATAGCCTTGTAATCATTGTTTTCATGTCATCAACAGGCATGTAAACTTCTTCAGTCGGTGACGGGTTTGACTTTTGGCCGCAAGAGGTCGCTAACTAACTGCTATGAATGTTGCGAGGGACGTAATTCTACTACAGATATATGCAATAGTCACCTATGCGGCGCAAGTATGTACTCTACACCAAAAACTACATATTATTTCAAATTATGACCGAGGTCGGAAACAAAAGTCGCGATAGCTTCTGTGGTAGGCGGTCAGGATTGTTAGCGAAAGTTTCAGGTCCGAAAACAGTAAGGCTATAAAATTTGATAACATTGGCTCAGTAGCTAATAAATTGTCGTAGCAAGATTGCCCAATGCCCAGATTATGAGGTTTAAGGTTTGAATCCACGTTGCCGAATCGGTTGGTTTTCCTGTTCTTCAGACCAGATAGTTGAAACTGAGGTTTCCATATCAAAGTAGCTGTCGGCACATTAAGGGACCTTCACTGTCCTATGTCCATATGTTCCGAACTTATAACCCTTCACTGACATACGGTGACGTCTCTTATTCTTGAGTGGAACTATTGGACAGTTACACAACTACACAAACGGCAGTTATTCAATTTGCTCTTATGAGTCTCCCTCTCTCTCCTCTCTCTCTCTCTCTCCTCTCTCTCTCTCTCTCTCTCTCTCTCTTTCTCTCTCTCCTCTCTCTCTCTCTCTCTCTCTCTCTCTCTCTCTCTCTCGTTGTTTATTTAGGTTTATCAATGTCTGTGTTCTCGCTCTCATATCTAATCTGTATATATTTATTGTGATGAGGGCTTTAATTAGTTGTGATAACTTGTATCCAATCCTTTTGCACTTTTGAGCAATAAAATATGTATAAACTAAACTAAACCTCTACATACAAGTCGACGCATTTTTGGGAGTCGGTTATATAAATGCAAACAATCAAAACAAATATCCTCGTACGTGAATATAATTTAAGTACTTTTGTCATTCCTACCTTGTCCTATCAGATAAATCCTCTGCTGAAAATTGTCTGTCATCATTTGATAGCAACAACTTCCACTCTGAAATGTTATGGCTGTGATGACGTCACCCACCCGGACGACTGCCGGAATATCATAGAATGCCAGCCAGGTTACGTGAGTATGCGAGAGAAAACGTCATGACTTATGTTTAATAAATGGCGGTGGAGCTAATTCATGTTCTACGATTACGTGGATATACTAGGGAAAACGTCATGACTTTTGTATTTTAAGTGGTAATGGGGCTAATCCATGTACCACGATATGTATACATACACTCGATAGTGTTTGTAAGGGACTTCCGTTACTATAAGTGATGGAATGACGCTATACGAGGTATACTATTACTTTCAGTTACGCCATTTCACCAGGAAGACTACATAGAGTTATATACATGTACCATAACCATGGAATATACTAGTCCCGCACAAACGTTATCGGGTACCACGTGGTACATGAATTTGTTCCAATAGAGTTGATTTATAAACTGATTCAGAAAATAAATTTCTTTCTTATTATTAAGTTCAAAAAAACGCACTGAAAAAAATGCAATACATGTTATTAGATTTACCATTAATTAATTCCATAATTAATTGTCAAAGAAAATTTAAGGGAAAATGAAAGCGATTTCTGGAATATATCAACCCACAAAAGGAAACGGGACGGAGTGCCAGGAAAAGTGATCATATGTATCGATGAATGGATCGTTAGATGATTTGTTCAATTGGGAAAAGTGAACTATTGCCTGTCATTGTATAAATGTATTTCCCTTCTCTTATTTATTTTACCAGATGTGTTACACGCAGAAATACAAAAGACATGAGTTTGTCGATCAGTACAACAGATACAGACTCGGCTGTCAGAGGAAAGTCGTGAGTACAGATGTATTTAAAAAAAACTTACTGTCACATTAAATATGCTATTGCTTCAAGAGAGCAAAAAAGCAAATTTGAGATGGTTTAAATTTCACTTAAAATTCAATTGCTAATTATAAGTGAATGTCTTATGTAGAAAACTATATCCTCTATGCCTAATACAAAAACAACAGACAAGGTTCTGCAAAGGCATTACCATTTGCACGTGTTTTTGTAACAGCTACGATAGCATTAAAGTGACCATCAAGAAATTAAATGCATGATGCGTAAAAATACAAACATCAATCAAACAGATCGAACAGATTACCTTTATATGTATTGAATGTAAATTATTACTTTTTTCTATAACCTTCAACGTGACCAAGTGGTTAGCGTGTTCGACTTCGAATCGGAGGGTCCGGGGTTTGCATCCGCGCAGCGCCACGGTGCAGTTGACCGTCCCTGTCTTTCGGATGAGACAGTAAAGCCCGAGGTCCTGTGCCATCAAAGTTGTTGTCACGATAAACATCCCTCAATGCTCTACGGGCATAAGTGCCGAGCATGGGCAAAATGTATCTCCCTTCACTGGCACAACAATACATACAACAACATGAACTTCAATGTTTGCCTTATTGTCCTTGCTAACTGTTGCGGTGTTATGTTGCCATTCGTCACTTGTATGTATTGTTTTATGAGTCACTGTTTGCAACATTGTCTTTGTAGCCTTTCTGTTAATAAGTGAATTTTGGGTCGCCCCTTGCTTTCAACTTTCCAATTTTAAAATTCTCAGACTCACCTGACTTAGTCATAGTGTTTGAAATCAATGGACTTATTCATGTACCATATGTTGCCATTGATTATGCTGGTCCCGCACAAGTGTAATGACGTACCTGATGCTAACCCCGCACAATCGCAGTAGGATATCACGTCGTGCATGCATTATTTCAATTCCTTGAGCTAGAGTTAGTTCGGCTTCATTAAGTATCCGAGTATTCCTTTAATTCATCAACCTTGATTTTACATTGTAGGTATGTGACGTCATACAGGGTTCCGGAGAGACAACTGGTTGTACCCAATGCTGTAACGGAGATTATTGTAACATAGCTCTCTGCGATTTAGCATCTCTAGGTAAAATCTTAATCAGGGTCATTTAAGTTCTAGATTCTGTAATTAGTTAGTGAAGTATAAATCCCAGGCACTATATGTAAGGACTAATAAAAAACACTATCAAACAATGGATGCAACGTGTCAAAAATGAAACATTTTAATTACAAACATGAACGTTATACAGACTGTGAAATTTGCAAAGTCTTAAAATTTTACATCCCTGTGGCAACATTTTGTCAGAAAGTAGTTTTCCTATTCATGTAAAATGTGTAGTTTATCTGTCTAATATGGATATCATATGCAGGGGTGTAACTGATTATGTACAGAGATATGACGACTAGAACGTGGAAAGTATATCGTTTATCTAACAACTTATTTGATGTCTTTCAACGTTCCACTCTATAATCTTTAACTAATATGGGCACGTCACAGAATACCAGCGAATGGCTAAACCTCTGGTCTATGCTCAGCCTCTGTGGACATCAAGCAGCGGGGGTACATTAGTACTAGTACATAGTACTTTACATGCCCCTACACCTATTGTGACGTGCGAAAGCAGTTTTCACTCTCTCCTTCTAAGGGTAGAAAAAACTAGTCGCCCCTAATCGCGCGGACTAGAACCCAAGCTCTGAGTGCGAAGTAAAAATGAAGAAGAACTGATTGTTATTCGAAAATCCGAGACCTTACAAAATATTATGTCGGGAATAATGCCGTTCTCAACGTTGAAATCAAATGCAAATCCATAACGGGATGGGACCAGGTGTCCGGAATGAGTCAGTTTCCCCTCTTGGGATGCCACACCCGTCTCACATTTTCCACGGATGTCTGACGAGTTCGGTGAAATGTTGACTTCGACTGAAAAAAGTCAAATGTTTTTTATCTGACTAGCATTTTACCACGAAGACATAATGACTCTCGAAGTACACTGTTATTGTTATTTTATGGTCTTTGTCAATAGATTGGTTCAACGGTATTATAAGTCTGAATATGTTCTACAGATAGATAAATAGAATGTTTAAATATAAGATATTTCTTATAAATTATGGCCTGTTTGTGATTGCAGGACCTCCAACCTTCTTACTGAAGCCTAATAATTTTACCGTTCATGACGGAAGTATAGTTGCTTTACGGTGTGCAGCAGACCCCAAAACGCAAGCCTTTGTTTCTTCCTGGAAGTTCCTGTCTGTAAGTTGTTGTTATTATGCTACTTGATTGTCATCTTAATGCCTGATAAAACACCTGC
>JACSZP010073863.1:0-12633 GCA_016161895.1 Pinna nobilis
ACAACTCACATACTCCCATGACAGATCCAATAGTCGCAATGATGCGAGGCGGGTACACTAACCACCATTCTATCTTGGGTGCGACTATTTGAAATAACTATCATTTGCTCGAGGGTTCCAGAACACTTGACATCTTCAATCGACATCGACATTTTACTTCCCGTTGGACAGTATTGTCGGGTTTTACATGCTAACTTGGATTTATCAATTCACACTTTGTTGCATATATCAAGGTGGAACTTGATTGTATTGTATTGTTGTTTAACGTCCCGCTCAAGAATATTTCACTCATACGGATACGTCACCGTGTGCCGGTGAAGGGCGATAAATTTTCCTATGCTCGGCACTGCTGGTCATAGAGCAGGGAGGGTTCTTTAACGTGCCAACACCTACTGTGACACGGGAGCTCAGTTTATACTGTCTCAACCGAAAGACAGGGACGGCCAGCCGTAGAGTAGCGTTGCGGGAATCGAACCCCGGACCTTTCGATTCGAAGTCGGTCACGCTAACCACTCGGCCACGGAGGCTCCAGATGGAACTTGAGGTTACCTCTGTATAACAGAACAAAACACATCATTTTCTTATTTAATATCATTTTATATGTTTATGTAGTAAACGAATAAATGCTTTATATCTTTATTCAAGGTTCTATTTGGATAATTGTACGAGGGATTTTTAACATAGCTGTTGAGTTTTAATGCCATTTTACAGTCTTGAGTTGCACACACAAAATACTGTTTTCCCTGTTTGTAATGTACATATTTACATATTAAAAACAGTATTACTTACAAATAATCTACAAGAGATGTTCAACATAGATGAGGCATGTTAATGCCATATACATTCTTAACCCTTTCAACACCACATACCGAAATAGACTGATCTAAGACAATATAAAAGAGCACACCATTCTGATACTTGGGGTTGAAAGGGTTATGCAGCACACCCATTATGCTTTAATGTTCATATTTAACATAATACTATTTACAAAATATTACATGGAATTTACATCAAAGATGGTGAGTTTTAATGCCAATTTACATCCTTAAGTAGAACAAACAAAGCACTGAATTCAAACTATAATGTACATATTTATATTTAACAAAGTGCTTTTTACAAATTTTTTGATTTTCAACAAAATTAAATGCCATTTTACGTTCTTCAGTTGCACACACATAGCACTGATTTCTAACAATAATATATATTAACAAAATACTAATTAAAAATTTATTTTATGAAGAGATTTTCAACAAAGATGAGGAGTAATTTCTAATCTATCGAAATCGTTAGCTGCACATATTATGTTTTTGTCGGACACTGTCACAGTGAAGTGTAGTTGTCTCCCATTTGTTATATATCTCTGGGTAGATATATGTATCGGTATCACCAGCTTTGATACCAATATGAACTTGCGGCATATTGGTTCATAGTCCGATATATGCAAACAGACAAACGCATTAAATGTCTTATCCATTTGATCAATGGGTATCCAAGAATGAGTGTCCATATGTATGTTTGTACTGATGAAGTATTGCCCAGCATTCACCACAGTAAAAGTTCTAGTTCCGTTGTTGTACATAAGTTGATTATCTCCCTTACTTTCTTTTGTGATCCATGGGAGAATATAATCATTGCTTTGCGACTCGGGATCTGGAATGAGTATTTGCATGCAAATATTAGAATCAATTGAAAACTTTAATCGTTTGTAGATCTGCATAACCCCGAATAATAGCGAGGAAATTTATGGCCCCATGCATAACATTGATAACCAAGAGTGACATTTTATAATTAGACAATATGTAATTATAATTCAGGTTTATTTAGATATGTTGTTTGGAAACGCAAATTTTCCCGCGGTCATATGTACCAATTATATAATATACAAGAAAAGAGATGTTTTTATATTAATGTGTTTTACACTTTCAGTTTCAATTAAACAGTATAATACTCTAGATACAAAATGCGAAGTATTTGAAGATCCTCGTCTGCAATCCATCTCGCAACCATTAAAGCTTATTGAGCGGAAGTTAAACAACACGGAAACAATATATGCGCGTCCTTTTATCAATAACTAATTACCTTTTTGGAGTCGTCTTTTATCTAACAGAAAACTTGATGTCGAACAGTTGATATTTCTACTTGGTATGGAATCTGGAAGAAGAAATAAAGTGTTGAAGAGTTTCATTCGAAAATAAAATCTACCGTAAAAAAAAAGAGAACCGTGTATGAGTCCTTAGTAGCGTGTATCGTATTCCCCTTCGCGAAGGTTGGGTCTTCGGTTCAAGCCCGCTCCGAAGACGCGAATGGGTTTTCTTGCCCCGCGGATATGATACTAAAACTCCCCTGACACAGAATGGGCCTTTGAATTAAAGAACACGTACTGCTCAACGGCTCAACGCGCCAATCATGGGATGTGGCTATTAACGTCGCCATATAAGTGAACGATTACCGATTAGGACGTTTACCAACAATATAATCAACAAACATTTTCAATATGAACATGACCTTACTTGTGCGAATGCATTTTTCTTGAGTATAGTCTTTTTTTCAACTACGGAAAAGGTAACTTAATGAATGGTCCTAGACGTCAATGTACTTTTATTCGTATATTTTATTTGATGTTCCATTATTGTACAGTGATATTTTGATTATAGTAGTGATACTTAGTGTGCAATTATCAAGTCATGGGTCAATCCTAGTATTTACCTAATTTAAATTGATGCAAAACAAAATGATAAATCAATGCAAGTAAAACAACAAAAATATGACGGACTAAAATTTGAACTCTGTATCGAATGAAAAAAGTATTTCCCCAGAAACAAAGAATGAATAGATAAAGAGACCGTATACAGATATCGGTTAAATGACAAAGAGAAGAGTCTAATGCAATATTTCAGAGGTGAGTTTGTTGATTGTATTGTTGTTTAACGTACCGCTCAAGAATCCTTCACTAACATGGAGACGTCACCGCATGCCAGTGAAGAGGGACACATTTGGCACATGCTTTGTACTTGTGACACTTTAGCACTGAAGATTCATAACATGTCGACGCCATCTTACAGAATTGGAATCGTTGTGTCAGATAAATGACTAAATGTCAATTACTAAATTTTCTTTTGCAAACTTGTACGATTCGTTTAAAGCAAACGGAACGTAGAGAAGCATTGCTTCCTTACAACATCATATATTTGGCCATTCATTATTTCTTAGAATCTTATTTCAGTCTCACCTGTTTGAAGAGACACCCGAGGATATGAGCAAAAAGGGTCCCATATGGCAGATGGTCTTTTAATTAACGAAATTTTGGGAGACACGAATCGAGGTCACATAAGACAGTTAATCCTCCAATTCAGTTGGTCGCTAAGGCAAGATAGACTGTACTTCAAAATTATTAAATATGAAACAAAAATGATGAATTAGTTTGGGTAAAATCGATACTTTAAGTAAGTCTGGTGGAAAACAAAGTGAGAATAATGTCGGGATAAAGTTAAGAAATAATTGCGGATCTAACAAAGAATTAGACCAGGTGTCAATAAGCTTAAATCAGTAACAGACGTAAAACAATATACGTATAGACCGTTCTACGTCGCCTTAGTTTAGGCTGCCAGAGCTGTGCTAACATCAGAAGTAATGTGTCCTAGGCTTGTTATAAAAATGTTCTATCAGTATTTTCATAAGACTTACGTATCTCTATTTCCGAAGAGTTTTGACTGTTTCCTTTCTCTTCTACCTGAAATAAATAAGTTTGATCATTAAAATGTGAAAATCGTATGTAAAGACCTCTTTCGGGACACACACACACACACACACACACACACGATTTGATAGGGAGGTGGTCGTGGAGGTTAATCTGTACACTATTGGTACAGCTCGAGTCAACATAAAACGGTCTTTGTGATCAGGTGGTCCGTATATTTAAGTGGTCGCTAAGACAGGTTTTACTGTACGCATTATTGATGTCAGAATGTTAATGACAATATCATTTCTTTACGCTTGTCTAGGAGTTATTTTATCCCCGCATGAATACTTCGCTTTCAGGTCTCAATTTCCTTGAAACATCGCTCCAAATAAACAATTCTTATTTAACATGACTTTTGACAAAATAAAAACATATCTGTTCCATGTGCATGTACATTGATGACGGAAACTTGGACAGGGGAATCCAACCCTTATATTTTTCACAATGATTTTCAACCAAAAATATCTGGATTTGGAAATGATTCACATGGTCTCACAAGACAAATTTCGAAACTAGAAGTGCATATATGAATATATACGTTTTACATTTACATAGGCCAATAACAGTGAAAAACACATTCTAAAGCATAAATTTCAGTTTTTTAAGTTTTGTTTGGGGCAAATTTAATTGTTATTCTTAGCTACCATTTAATGTAAAACATATAAACAATGGAACCCACGTAAAGTAAAGTCCCACTAAACTTGAAATTATTTCAATTTCCCGGCTACATTACTTAATTACTTTTTCAACCCAGCTATTTTGAGACCCCCGTTTATTTGAAAAAAATATTATTTCTCTTTGGTTTCAAAATATTTTGGTTCGACTGTATCTGAGTATTAATTTTTTTTTTTTGATAAATCGTTCCTATGTTATATCATACAGCATTCCATATAGTCGACGTCCCATTTTGTTTTAGGTTTATTCTTCCTTTTCTGCATACTTTACAACATACAGCATTCCTTATTTTTCACTCTAAACGTTAAACCTAGTTTGTTTCATGAGCAATGTTTTCTAGCAAATAGTTCATTCTTTCTAATTACATGCAAGTATTACAGAGTAAAGATATATTTAAAGGTGAGAATAGCACGATCGAGGAATGCACTCCTATTTACCTCAAAATATATTTTTGCTACTTCAAATATGTTTTCAAAGAAACTAAGACTAGAATTATCTTATGATGTTATAAATAAATTATATGTTAACGAGTAGATGGGAGTCCTATTCAGGAGGAGCTTGCTGATATGAATTGGTAATATATTTGATTTGGGTATTTCAAAATGGGTGAAATAGAAAACACCAAGGGACATTCCAAATATAACAAGTCAACGACAGACAAAACGGTGGCCAAAACAAAAAGGAGACAAAATCACAAAAAACAACCGGGGATGAGTTCAGGTGCTCCGGAAAGGTAAGCAACTCCTGCTCCACGCGTGACACCCGTCGTGTCACACATTTTCGAATAAAATGATAATCTGAACAAACACGTTGGAGCCACCGTTACCTATTGGTAAGCGTGTTTGCCCTCTGATCCTAAGCTTGTGGGCTCGAATCCAAGGCGGTTGGCTGTTCGTGTCTTTCTGATGAGACAGTAAAGCCGAAGTCCCGTATCACAGTAAGTGTCAGGATGTCAAAGAATCCTCCCTGCTCTTCGGCCAAAAGTGCTGAGCATAGGCAAAATTTGTCGTCCTTCACGATCTTCAGCACACGGTGACGTCTATATAAGTTAAAGATTAGTGAGTAGGACGTTCACAAAGGTTGAATGCAACACAGATACGTGAAGCCGGGAAAAATGGTAAACAAAATATGAAAATATCAAATTACCAAGACTTCTCTCGAATAAAAAAGTTGACTATTGAACAAGTAATCGTATGTGAATAGTACATATTGCTTAAACTTTAATTTTTTAACTCTCAGGTACGGCTTTGATAATTGATTTTGCTATTTTTACATTCAAGTATATCTTGAAACAGACTTAGATTGAATTAATCGTATGAGTTATATGTAAATAAATGTGGGGTTGTTGCCAAATATTTAAGGCCCAATGTTCCGTATGTATGTATTTATGCGCATGTGTGTGTTTATACGTGAATCTTTTTATAAACTGAACCAACGACCATGAAATTACCCCGTATAGAAATCTAAAATGGTGGGATGTATCAAAGTAACAAATGGATTCATAATAACTTCCAGTTGGAATATATATCATATAGATAGAATGTCACTTACATCATCTGGCGATAATTTGCTGACTTTCCACTTTGACACACAGAAAATTATTGTCACAATCAGACATATTAAAAGGAAAATTGAAAAAAGAATAATAACGATCCTACATCTTTGATTTAGATAGTTTTTCCACGACAAATTATCACTGTTTCGACGGTGTCCATCTTCACTTGCGGAACTTTTGATATCTTCTGATACGTTTAGTTCAACACGAACATCATTCAGAAAACTTGATTGTTCCGTTGTCGTGTCGTGTGAACCGATATCTTCCCTTTGGGCTCTCACACTATCATGACATGCCGGGCATCTAGCACCGTCCTCTGATATAGAACGCAACAGCAATGGTTCTTTTCGGGATCGCCGATGCTTCGAGCAATAAACATAGGAATCCAGGTTATGGGTATCCGTTTCTTGTGATAAATGGTTGTTTGGGTGAGGTTTAAAAAGAGCTTCAACTTCACTTGGAGTGGCACTCAGTGGCTCGGGCATGTTTGTTCAGTGCCGCTACGATATGACTCCCACAAATACGATGTACTTTCGTTTATAAATTTAAACACGTAAATTCCAGAGCGGTGCATATATTTAGATTTACCTGTAATGGGTCACGTGACCTCCAAATTGTTGACATTTAACACATGTACACCGCTACCTTGATGAGATTCTTGATATATTCTCCTACATTTAAATCGGGTATGGCCTGTATGAGTACTGATCTAAATAGCATTTATTCCCTTTTCGAAATAATATGTACTCGTGTTCTTGCTACATTTATATATTAAAAGATGACATTAGATAAAACAACAATTTGTTTGATCTTAACAAACTTGGCATATACATTCATTTAACATATGAGAAGGTGTTTTTAAATTCTACTATATTTTTTTTTCAAAAATCGAATTGCCGATTTATATTTTTCTACATTGTCATGATAAAAAAAAATATGTTTTTTGTCTCTCTTATTTACTATACATGGTAGAATATGATAGACACAAAACGGATATTTTCATTACTATTCTATTTCCACGTTTTCAAGTCTTCTATTTTCGTTCATTTGGAGTTTCCAATTGATTTTTTCATAATTGGTATTATAGATGTTTTATCATCATTAATAATTTTGTTTATCGTCCTTATGAGAATAATTGTTGTCATCATTATAATAATTATTATTATTGTTATTATTATCATTGATTTTATTATCATTATTATTATTAGTAGTAGTAGTAGTATTGTTGTTGTTGTTGTTCTTGTTCTTGTTGTTTTTGCTGTTGCTGCTACCGTTGCTGTTTTGTAATTGTTATTTGAATTATCATAATTATTTTTGTCGTTATTATTTCCTTTACCATAGTTATATAAATTATTGTTTTCATTATATTTATTAATGTAATTATCCATATTATAATTAGTATTATTATAAGCAGTAGATAACGTTTATCACAATTATCATTGCTTTTTGTGTCATTATCCTGGTCGGTTAGAATATCGTTTGTACTAACACACAAAAAATGTCATTTCAAATGGGAACAAACAATTTTTTAACGAAATAATTCGAATTTTATTTCAGAAATACAGCTGAACGTGTTAAGATTCAGATCCGCAATGTATAAGTATTTTCCGAGTGATCTTATTTCATTCCGTAACGATGGCAAGATCACAATTATCCCCTCAAGCTCGTTTAAATATGTAACACCGTTGGTACAGCATGAACAAATCCCGGTCCCGGAACGCGAGGAGAGCATCTTCCATAGCAGATTTACGGTTTTGTTATCATTATCATTATTGTTTTTATTATCTTTAGGTTTTTGTTATTGTTATTATAATCATCATTTATTATTCATATTGTTATTACTATTTTTTTAATGATAACTTTATTATTATTATTATTATTATTATTATTATTATTATTATTATTTATTCATTATTATTATTATAAATATTATTATTATTATAATTATTATTATTATTATTATTATTATTATTATATACAATTATGGACTTTTTACTTGGTTAATATGCTGTGATATTGACCAGAAGGAACAATATTGACCGAGGCGAAGCCGCGGTCAATATTGTTTCCTTCTGGTCAATATCAACAGCATATTAACCATGTAAAAAGTCCATAACTGTTTTATTATAAAATTAATGAATATTTATGATAGGGGTGCACACATGAATCTCAAACTCAAAATTATAATCGAGCATCTCTCATCTGTACGGCAACAGCAGCCCGGATGTTAGGGTATTTCCAGAATCTATTTTAGCGGCGCTGTTACTAACCGGTATTTTGTGATTAACTGGTTTTCCTGATATTAACTGGATCAACCAGAATTATCATGTTAGTATCACGACTTATCAAAAGTCAGGTGTAAAAAACAACAAAATCTCATTAATCATAAAGACAATTTTTACACGTGTTATTCTGGTTTTTTAATCTGGTCATTGATAATAAGAGTTTCATTGAAGCGCAACTAGTGTTTACTGTCTCATCCGAATGCAGGAGGACGATACCCAGTAATGCAATTATCAAATGTTCTCATTGTTGAGCACGGGTCAAGATTGAAAGCTATTCAAAGACAGACGCCGCAATGAGAATGGAAGTGAGTGGGACATCAACCAAAAAAAAGATGAGAAAAAAAGAAAAGATACAGTCATTGTATTGCTTAAGGATTTTCCCTTCGCCACAGCTTAAAACAACCCAATTCCTTATTCATTTTCAGTTCAGGCAAAGTAGGACAGTCAAAAGACCCATAAACATTGATGAATTCTTACAATCACCAGACAAATTCATTCATTAATTATAAACACTATCACTTTTTTCACAAAAACGTGTAAGATTAGAAAACTTTATCCATATATTTATTCATGTGTTCGAAAAAGTACAGTAAATGAATGATTAGGGTGCAGTACCTCAATATTTGGCGATTCATCACCCTGTTTTATAATAGGTAGAGATGAAATGATTGATATAGTTTTGAAGTGAGACTGAAGTATCCAATTTCTCAGTAAGAAACGGCTACAATAATTACAGACCGATTCTGCATCAATTATTTATTACACTTAGGAAAATTAGTAACTGATGATTGAGACAGACATCAATCATGAAAATTTGTATTTTATAAATATTTCATGTCTGCAGACAAAATGAGTAAACAAAAGTTAATTCTGTTGATTAACTGTAAATCTGTGTAAATATAGAAACAGCAGATACCAAGTTATCATTCGTGGAAAAGGAAAAATAGAAATCCTGTGAGCATAGGACGACCGTGAACCTCTAATAATTAAGAGATGGGGTCAGGTACCACATTGGAGTAGGCGCCACTTATTGACCAGTGATTTGATTGATTTGACGTGATTTAACGTGCGGCATGACTACTCAAAGCCCTTGCCACACCGCCAGGACTACACGTGTAGCCCTGGAGTGGCTCCTTGTGTTTAACGCACAACCAAGATGGTGAATGTTACACGAGACTGTCTCTATGGCCTCGGGTGGCATTGCCCGGGTTCCGATGGCTTCTCTTCTTCCTGGGTCGGTTGGCCCTCGGCTTCCGGAAGGGAGGTACCTTCTTGTAGACTCCTGCCGGGCTCAACGATAGTATAATGGCCACAGGCCTCTATGGAAGGAAGGTGCACCAGCCAACTGCATGACAAAAACAAACGGCAAATAATCTGAAATTTTGATAATTGAGGCCACCCAAAGTTTTAGATGAACATTTGAAAAGAGATATTTATTTATGACCAAATCCGAAATAGATAGAAGAACCCTCTTAATATAAAGATAGAGGTCAAGTGTTTAATGTGATAGCTGTCCAAGATCGTAGGCCTGGTATTCCATATGGGAGATAACAGATATAGGCATATGTACCTGTTCAAGGCTGATTAATATGCAAAAAATCATTATTTATGTGTGCATGTACTTTTACCATATTAGTATTCACCGTGAGTGTACAGTAAAGTATACGTGAAACGACGGAATTTATTCAAACAGAAAATAAATCCTATCAATTTAGTAGTATAGGGTTTTATTAATTTTTCGCAAGTCTATCTAGTTATTTTAATTGCTGGTTGACGGTCCATAAATAGTTATCTCCCGAGTTAAAGTCAACATTCTGTTTATGCATTTTTAAATACGCATTGTTGGTACATGGCTTGTCTGACAAATATTTTATATTAAGTAATGCTTTAAAAAGAAGTATAAAGAGTTAAATATTTGCATTGATGGTCTGATTTGATTAATATTACAAAAATGTCTGATATCCGCTTTTCGTTCTATAAATCAGTTATCAATTATATATCTATCTATAAATGTCCTACAGACAAATAGATCTCAAAATATTTCACCTCGAATTCATTTGACTATAGGACCTCTCTGTCTTATTACAAATGTATGTCACCTGGATTATGTAGGGTCGGACACTTTTTGACACTGCTAATTGCATTTAATAAACATTTCAGTGATTACATGTACTTGTGTGTAATATGTATTGTTGTAAGTAACATGAAAAACGAAGAATGATTAAGCATGTAAAACCAACGCACCCCTCTTTCTCGTACCTCAAATATAGATAAATAGAACTGTGTTGGGTCAGAGACCTATTGACATTGCTTGATTCGTCTAATAAACATCATAAAGCAATTTTATCATGCTTACTAATGTAAATTATGCATTTATACATTTCAAACTAATGCCAATGACTAAGCAAGTAAAACCAATAATGACTAAGCATGTAAAACCAACGCAATCAGTTGCCACAATGATAATTTCAGAATATACAACCCTTACAAACAATTCAATTCTCAACAGATATATTATTGCGGAGATCCTTATGTATGGTAAGAAATAAATACACGTAGATCATATGTAAGTAGGTGAATGAAATACTCACGTTTTATTCGTCTAAGGGTTTGGGGAATGGGACTATTATCTGAGAAAATGTGATTTAATTGCTTACCCTTCCGGAGCACCTGAACTCACCCCCGGTTTTAAGTGGGGTTCATGTTACACTATGTTAAGTTATAAGTGTATTTGTGTATTTCTATTTGTAATTTTGTCTCCTTTTTGTTTTGGTCACGATTTTGTCTGTCGTTGACTTATTCTATTCCGAATGCCCCTTGGTATCTTCTATTTCACCCTTTTTAATACTTTATTTTCATTTTTTGTATTTCAAGTGACGCAGCCATAGGCATTAAAAAATAAACACCCGGAACACAGTATAACGTACTTCTATATCAAACACCTAACCCCCCCCCCCCCCCAACACATACACACACACAGACATACATTTATTTTCATTCATATGTAATGGATTTATTGTCTTGTTAAGAAGTTTTAAAAAATAATGCAAAAACGGTTTCACTCTTTACTTTTCGCCAAAGAATCTTTTTTTGATTTCATTTTTAACAAGTCCTTTTTATGTTCAATGAAAAGGACATGAAGAATTCTTTTTAAGTTTTTCTCTATTTCTATCTTTTCTTTTGTCCTTTTTTAGTTTTGATTTTTTTTATTTTTTGTATTTTTCTCTTTTTTAGTATTGCGTGGAAAATCTCAAGGTACTGAAAAGTTCAAAGAGAAATTTGTTTCATGACGGTAACTACTGGATGTAAACACTACAAAAGTTGATCTTATCTTCAGACAGTTCTTGCTCAATTAAAACCGTTTAGGGAATTAACTACACCGAGTTGAACTTTCTTTAGGATGTTGTAAACCTAGTTCAATCAGGTATTGATGACGTGGCATGTTTACTTCCTCAGGAAATAGTCTTGTATATTTGCATGGCATGAGTTATTAGCTTGCTTTCTACCGGTACAATATCAACATATATTTTGCATTGACAACTTAGTACCCCTTTTTCTAAGCTGATATGGGAGTTGTAGCTGTATGGATTTTTTGTTTAAGATTACAGCTTTAAAATTACACATGAATCTGGGCTCCTAGCTCCTGAAATATATTCTGATACGAGGTTACTAGTAGTTTTTTAGTGTCACCCCGAAATAAAATTCCTAAAAAAGACTTACTGGACCTAAAAAATTTTAAATTTGGTAAAGAAGTTTGTCGTACATTTTCATAAAAAATTTTCTTTATCAGAATAAGTATTGTTTCAACTTTACTGATAGATGATTTGTCGTCGCGACATTTTTTTACGTATTTACGGAAGGGCGCTTACTCACGAAACTTAAGTTACCGGTTTAAATATTAACCTGTTAACATACACCCTTAATATAATAAAGGATATACTAAACGTGGACACGAGCGAAAATATAGTATCGCAAATTATTGCAAAACTTTTTATTTCCGCGGCAATTTCTTTCTTTACCATATCTAGGCAGCATTGAGGTAAGTCAGGCTTGGGAAATCAATAACATTCCTAATACCTTTATTCTATACAATGAAGGGATCTTTATTGTAATAAAAGAAATGCATCTTAGTGACCCTCTTGCCTTCTTATGTATATTTTCTTTCGTTTTCTTTTTTTTTGGGGGGGGGGGGGGGGTNNTCACTGATGAATGATTTTTTTGTTTTGTGTCTTCCTGTTGTGATCCTTAGGGTTTCACACTTTCGTGTGCTGATATATTGAATACGGAAATTTGTCCATTTTTCTTTCAACACGATCCTGCTTTACAGGTCAACGGTAGTATTATACCTGTTGCAGGATTTACATATACTCTAACCTATG
>JACSZP010073865.1:0-11734 GCA_016161895.1 Pinna nobilis
TCCCTAGTCGTATTGACATTCAATCATTTTACCTGTAGTGGTTGTGGATTCGAGCCCCGCTATGATATAAAACAAAAAACTAAAACATTGGTCTAGGAACCGGATAGAGGGGAGGCAAAGGACCCGCCTCCACCCTTTCAGTATTATTTAGAAACGTTATACTGCTGCCGCAATTAATTTAAAACCAGGTTAGCATTGAAAAAAAGAATGTTAAATGTACATTTTTACGCCTGGTTCTCAATGAAAGTGCAGATGAAAACGAATTTCAAATCATATTTACATGCAATGTCCCTCTCCCATCTTATCCCATCCGTTTGGTTTCTTTTGACACAATCTTTCCTATATTTCTAAGTTAAATACTTGTCAGTTTTAATTAACAATTACATGTATATTGATCGACTGATAAATAACATTGATCTAGAGAGGCGAGGGATCACAATATCCCCATTTGACGGTCAAATTATGGGAATGAGAGAAAAGTCAGTTTGTTCGTGTTTGAAAAAGGTGGTAGATGAATATCAAAATGTTAAGTAAAAATTTTCTATACAAGACATGTGCGGATCTAGGGTTTTTCCGGGGGTGGGAGTCGGTGTTTGAAAAAATTTGAAATTTGTCGACCTGATTTTATTTTTTTTTATCTGTGATGGTGTTACATCACACAATAAAAAGAATCTGAAATACATTATGATTCTACCTCTGCTGTATAAAATTATGAATCCTTTTCACGTGTCAGACATAAATCCAGATGTAAAACTGCTCAACAAGGGTGATAAATACCCGATGAAAACAAATATGTTGATGGATTCTGTAAGTCCGTGCTAAGGTTGAGTGCATAAACAATTTTTATGAAAGAAAATTTATTGTTGTAGTTTTTTTTAAAATATATATTTTATGAAGGCCCCCAAACTAAACACACGTCTATAATTTTCAGCGATCAAAATTTTAAAAGCAAATTAAAAGTGACTGGTTTTCAGAGAGAAAAACGAACCCTCTTTGAAAATGTCCTGGATTCACCTATGAAATTATACATAGGTGTATAATTAGTGTTAAATGAGTAAACCTTGAACCCCCAATATTTTTTCTGAAAATTTCGAGATAATTTCTTGAAACTAAGACTTAATATCTCGAAATTTTAAGATATTATCTAGAAATTTTGAGTTGATATCTCGGAATTTTAAGATACATGTAGTTATCTAAAAAATTTGACATATTATCTCGAAATTTTCAGATATTATCTCGGAATTTTGAGATACTATAGACATTTTGAAATACTTTCTCGAAATTTTGAGATATAATCTCGAAATTTTCTAGATACTATTTCAACATTTCGAGATTTTTTTTACACGTGGCTGCAATACGCTTCTCTAGCTTTATTCACTACTGCTTGTGTAACCTACAGTAGGCCTATATCGCCAAATACATTGCATATAATGCGTGGATTCAAGATTTTATTGGGATGGGGAGCTTGTGGCAAGAAAAACTAGTTTAGTACTCATTTTGTTTTACATAAATCATGATGGTATATAGATCTACTTTGAAAATTCCAGGGGGCACGGACTCCTTGAACATCATCCTCCTTCGGACCCTCGCATGGATCAGGGAATCGCAAATTATGGACTGCAAAAATCGAACGCGTTAATGCTGCATTAATGTGGACGTTTCATTATTGATGGCAGTCTCTTTGCTTATGAGATTCATGCTTTGGTGCACAGAATTTTTTTTTCTAATCTTGCGAAACGCGTCAGTTTGTTCGCTTCAAACACCTGTCGAGCTATCAAATTTGGATACATCTACTAGGCCTATAATATCGATTTATGTTATTTCCGCACCAGTCTAATGTACGGATAAGTTATCTCCCTTAAGGAATTTTAAAACATATTTTTACATATCGGAGCTACAATCCATTGTAAAAAAAAAGAGTCAGGTATAATTGACCCGTGCGCTATACAGGTGTTTTAAAGTTCATCGATCCCGTACATGTTGACACAGACCTAGCACTACAGTACTACAAGGCGAGAAGAGTCGCGGTAAGTGTGTATGTGCATGCATATCCGGGTCAGAACCATGATCTTTGTGACATTCAAGATTTAATAGCTTGCTTTTATTTTAGAAGATAATTTGTGGAGGGTTTAAAGACGAGAAGAGATAGGCATAATTGCATAACACACACGTACGTGTAATTGAGCCCCTGTGACAAGATCACGATTAAAGTCCCGACTTAAATTACAACTCACAAAGTTCGGACATGATCTTTTGTTTTGTTTATGTTCGTTGATTATTACATGTAGGCCTACGTATCATTATTTGGCTTACGACGCACTCGACAATTCACCAGTTATAGGATGACAGTTAACGGGTATTGGTGGAGGAGAGAATCTGAATAAAATGTCCACAGAGATAGCGGACTTCCGAAAGTAAAGTCGCCATTTACTTTCTGAATACATGTATATTTGAGAATCTTAATTCCTAAAATATGATTAGTCTTGGAAATGTACGGTCTCAACGTGGAATGAGACCAGAAATAATGAATGAGCGGACTTGCGTGTGAGTGAAATATTTGTAAAACATGTGCTTTGACATTTGAAATTGTTTCCCTCTCTCGGTGGCGTAGCTTATTCATATTCACTGATTTCTGCCTCTGTAAGTCGCCACACCGTGTAACATATTTTGCATACATTTTTAATTTTCATTAAACTGAAAACAAACCGTGTCAATTTCTTATAATAAATAGATATATTTTCCAATTTGCCAAACAGGAGTAATTTACACCATGGCTGTGTACGACTTATGTGTGGTGGGAGCAGGAATGATTGGATCCGCCGCCGCTCGTCACGCCTCTCAAGACCGATCTGTAAAAGTATGTTTGATTGGTCCAGAAGAACCACAGGTAATCTCTTCTTAATTCTATATCGTTTATGATAAGTCCAGTGAAGCAAACAGAATAATGCAATTGACTACCCGGGTATCAGTTTGTACAAAGCTAAATTTGATTTCATGTCTTTCAAGGAAACAACAAACACTTCTAATACTTGCTTCACATACAGGTCAACAAAACATTGAGATAGCAATCTGTCAAGGGTCAGCCAATCTCGCCACGAGCGTCTTGTCACCAAGAGAATCACCAAGTGACTTTATGTAGAACCCCAAGTTTGTATAGACTCCTCTTAGACTCTGTCCCAAACAATATCCCAATATTTGCAAAAGCAGCCCGTCTCTAATAACGTCAAAGTGTCACAAAAGCGCACAGACAGGTCACTCAAGGGTCGTCAAAGGTCAGAGAGAGAGAGAGAGCACAGAGAGATCACCCAAGAATCGTCAAAGGGTCACAAAAAGCACGGACAGATCGCTAAAGAAGAGTCAATGGGTCACAAAAGAGCGTAGAGAGGTTGCTCAAGAATCGTCAAAGGATCACAAAAAAGAACAAAGACAGATCGAACAAGAATAATTAAGGGGCCACAAAAAGAGCACAGAAAGATTGGTCAAGAATCGTCAATGGGTCACAGAAAGAGCACAGACAGATCGCCCAAGGGCCACAAAAAGAGCATAGAGTGATCGCCCAAAAATAGTCGTAGGGCAGAGATCACCCAAGGGTCACAAAAGAGCACAGATAGATCGATCGCCCAACGGTTGTCTTTGGGTAAAAAAAGAGCACAGACAGATCGCCCAGGGAGCTCTTTCTCGGACTTCATCTCTCTTTGAGTCTAACCAATTGATCCTTTCATGCTTCCGTACACCTTTCCACCGTAACAGATCATAACAAGAGTATGACACTTCTTTTTTTATATCTCAATGAATCCGCTTTGCCACACAGCAATCGCCCAGCAAACTCTCAGCACATCATAACACAAGCACCCAAAATTCTCATTGATATCGATGAGTGCACAGGATAATTTCCGTTGTTTTGTCAAATCTGTGTATCTACTGAAATATTTCATGGCTAATAAATGTAGAGGTCGTCATATATTGTAACTCGGAATATCTCGATATTTCGACTGGGATAGACAAATATCTGAAATGACACTGACCGATGTGTACGATGGATTACAAAGTTTGTTCTAGTCAGTTTAGGTCACGTGCCACGTAACAGTCTGTATTCCCAGTGTTCCCGGTCCACAGTGTGTGGTAATTACATATTTTCATAATGAACTCTGGGTGTTATAAAATGATGTCGTGACATGCAAGGATGTTCATCACACTACAATAATTTGTAAATGCCCAGGGGCGTTCTCAACTGTTGCTTTATCCAGAAAATTAGCAGTGTTTACTTTGAATCGAGTGTATCCAGTTTAGATTTAATGTGAAGTTATTTTCATATGTAGTTGTGAATAAATTGTTCTATGATTTATCATAATGCATTTAAGAGAGAGAGAGAGAGAGTTGAAAAATAATTAGAAAATATCTTTGCAATGAATTCATTTGGCTTTTTCTAGGAAAAACGAATTGAAACTGGCAACGAGGTATTTGGTTGCCACTACGATGAAGCCAGGATTACAAGAGGTGCCGACTCTAGAACTGTTTGGGGAATACTTGCCCAGAGGTCGATCAAACGGTACAGAAAACTTGAGGAACTATCTGGTAAGATTTCTGGAATGTGTCTTTACTTTCTTTTGTCTATTGTGTGTCTTTTTGATTTCATCTTTTTACTCACCAGGACGAAAGCTTAAATGCTCAAATCCCTTTTTCATCGTCGTCATTGTAGCTGTCGTTCGTCGGCAACACTGTAACCTAGGCTATATCTTTTGAACCATAGAGGACAGGACTATGGTAAGGATTCTTCGTTATTAGGGTTTTCATTTTGGGTCATGTCCTAAAGACCTTGACCTTTGACCTAATTTTAGAATAAAATACCTTACTGTGTGTACATCCTTCGGCATGACATTCTCTTTTTCTGCATATGCTATAAATCAGCAGAACTTTGTTTCTTCCATTTTGAGACATGTACATTCTCTGTTCGTTTCGCCCATTTTTAAGTCACAACAGATTTCCTTTTCACATTCTCCCCTTTCTGAAGAGCTATGTAATTCTTCTGCTATCCTCCTTAATAAATAAGCATATACTTTCGTTTCATCCTTTTTTCAGATAATCATGATTTTTATTCCTCTTCCCTCTTTTTTTCAAATAAGTACTTGTATTACTTTTCTATGCTATCTTTTAGATCAGTTCAAAACTTAATTCTCTCTAAGTTTAACTCTTTTGGCGGACGATTTTATGCTCAGATTAGTTTATTTCATTGAGGGTGTAATGACACACATGAGATCGAGGAATTCGTCTGCTTACTGAGATTTCACAGAGAGTACGAATTTTCTCCTTCTATTTTATATATTCGCAACACCGATTTAATTGATCATTAATTCGACATAGACAGGTTTGCTAACTACACATGTACATGTAATATATAGCAAACAATGAAATTCACGTAGCAATTTGACGATATTGATGGGAGACTAAATTTTAAAGCACATAATACAAAGGTTTCCTTGATCACTCTCTTTTCAGGAATTCGGTTTTATCACGAAGTAGGTTCTGTCATGATAGGATCAAAAGATGGTAATTACGTAGAGAAAATTCAACAAAACGCACGAAAAAGTGGAATCTCCGATCAGCTATCGTTTCTGTCCAGTCGGGAAATGAGAAGTAAATTTCCATACATGTATTTTGGTGACAACGACATGGGGATATATGAAAGCACCGACTCTGGTTACATCAACCCGAGAAAGATGGTGATGGCGCAGATTATAGTCGCGTGTAATCAAGGATGTGACGTCATACGCGATGTTGTTGTGGAGATAAGATGCAGTGCAGACCCGAAGTGGTCAACTTCTGTGAACAAAGTTATAACACAGAAAGGGCACATGGTACTAGCCAAGAAGGTGCTTCTAGCAACCAACGTGTTTACTGGTCTTCATAATTTACTTAATGATATTGAGCCAGTATTTGAACCAACTCCTCAAACTGTCACGCTTGTTCAAGTTTCTGAAAAGGATGCAGAAAAAATGAGGTTTGTTAAAAGCAATCTATATTTCACAAAGTTTTCAGTCAAGTTTTAGAGAATTTCACTGTTCAATAAAACTTGGTAGATTGTTTTTGAATAGGTCTAGATCTACCAGATAAAAAGAACGGATTATTTAAGAAAGAGTTTCTTTGCAATAATATACATACTTAATCTAGTACATACATACATATATGTATACATACATACATACATACATCCATCCATCCATCCATCCATCCATCCATCCATCCATCCATACATTGCATGCATGCATACATGTATACATACATACATACATACATACATACATTGCATGCATGCATGCATGCATCCTTCCATCCATCCATCCATCCATCTATTCATGCATGCATGCATGCATGCATACATACACACACACACACACACACACACACACACACACACATACATACATACATACACCAAACCCTGCATCCCTATGTACATGTATGCGTCTATGCTTACTTCATGTATTTTATCCATCCATACATGCATTCACCATTCTATTCATCAGTTCATTCATCAATCAATGCATACATGTACCAAACCATCCATCAGTTCATTCATCCATTAATAAATTTGTGCGCCAAACGACCCATCATAAAACAATTCATGTATGCACCATACCATCAAGCACTTCATCAATGCGTGTATGTACCAAACCATCCATCAGTTCATCAATCCAAAGCATATACATGTATGCGCCATCCATCAGTTTATTTATCCATCAATGCATCTATGTACCAAACCATCCATCAGTTCATTAATTCATCAATTCATGTAGGCACCAGACCATCCATCAGTTCATTCATCCAAGGCATATACATATATGTACCAGTATATTTATCCACCAATGCATGTACATTGTATGTACCAGACCATCCATCAGTTCATTCATCCACCAATGCATGTATGTACCAAATCATCCATCAGTTCATTAATCCATCAATTCATGTAGGCACCACGCCATCCATCAGTTCATTCAGCCATCATTGCATGTATGTACCATACCATCCTAAAATTCATTCAGATATCCACCCATGCATTCACCAAACTATACAACATTCACATACCGTATATTAGTAGATGGGAGATCAAGGTTCACCACTTTATATGCCAGTGTGCAGAAATCATTAGACATTGTACTTTGCCCTATATATTGCTACATTTTAACCTTTTTGTCTTCATGTTTCAGTAACATGCCAGTTGTAATGTACAAAGGATATGGGGGAGATACGTGGTACAAAGAATATCCACGTAACCCGGATGGAAACGTGAACTTTTACCTATTGCCACCCGTGAAATATCCAGATGGTTAGAATGTTATACAATTTATATATCAATCTGTAAGAATTACGAATCTCTCCGAGTGTCAACAAGGTGTCAAGCTGAGCCTGAATCTTTTAGCTGACCGGGAATCTTCAGAATTCTGTACTGTATACAATTTGTCAAGGACAACCAAGATCATAACCCTCTTAACACGCCATATACTAGTAATCTATTATGGACATCTCCCGAGGGAACAGTTCTCGTACAGTGTTGTCTGGTGAGGTATAGTACCCGAACCTTAAGGCGAGGGTACTATTTCTCAGCAGACAAAACTATAGGAGAACTGTTCCTGAGGGAGAGGTACGTAATAGATTTAGTACATCAAATCACAAATGTGTTTTTTCCAATAAAATGAAATAATGAAAAGTTTTATATCAAATTGAAACTTTAGCCATAGAATATTGTAAAGATATCAACAAATTAAAATCATTTAATCCTCTTTCTGCCAGCACTCTTTCGCATGACGTTACGTCATTGCCAGAACTTGGGGTTTCGCAGGGGACTATACCTAGTTATAGTCCCGTTGCTACGCACAGTAATCCCGTAGTCAAGGACAGATGATTTCTACACTAAATAGTATTCACCTCGTTATCCAATGATAAATTAAGAAATTATCAAGTGATGTACTAATATTTTATAGAGCTTTATCTGTCCATCATAAATTGTGTGCAATTCAAAAGAAGTTTTGCCATTTTTTCTGAACATAAGAAGAATTGTCAATATTTTTATCGGTTCCCTATTGATTGAAATGGCTTTGTTGTTCATCGCAATGACATTGGAATTGAAAGTACATGTACATAAAAATATTGATAATTTATACATGTATAAAGTTTTTAAGGTAGATTGGGGATATCGGGATTCTTACTGACTGACTTCTAACTTGATGACGACACACAGAGGTCAGTGTAGGTGAAATATTTCTTCTCAATCAATACGTTACTGACTAGATGTCACAAAATTTTTAATGTAGATTAAGGATTTATGACTTCTTACCTACTAAATGACCGGCTACTTATTTGATAACTGACTGCATATTAGGGTACTCGGCTTCTCGTCCTCTACTGACCAGCTCCATACATAATGACGCCACTCAAAGGTATAAGTATGCGATGGGTTCTAGAACTTGACCCGGTTACTAACTGACCAATTCATAAATTACTGTACAATAGAACTTGAATGGCAGGGTAGATACTTGACCCCTCGTGCAAAAAATGACCGTCTCCTGATTTATGACGTCACAGCGGTAAGATTTGGTTAAGAGTTTCTAACTCGATTGACTGAATGCCGACTTGATTACTTCACCTATAGATATACAGAGGATGAGGATGCTAGATTCTTTATAGAGTATGTACATGTATTCATTCATATATCTTTTTTATCTGAGTGGCCGTCATGACTTGCATATTTACAGGGAAGTACTACCTGAAGCTGGGTCACTCGGACGCCATCCTTACATACAAGCTACGAATGGAAGATATTAGAAAATGGTACTGCAGTAGCGGTGACAAAGTCCTGGAGAACCAGATGTTTAATTTATTACAGGGGGTATTTCACGGTAGGTGTATAATTAAAATACAGTCTAACCTGCCTTAGTGACCCACTAAATTAAAGGAAAACATGTCAAATGTGTCCTAAATGAGCGGTTCCTTAAATGTTTTATTCCTATATAAATCACCCGAGAGACCACCTATCATATGTGACCCTTTTTGCTCCTTCCCTTGGACGGTCTCTTAAAACAGGTTAGACTGCATAAACGAATAGTAATTAAAATACTCTGTTTATAGACAATACGAGTACTAACTATAGATGACGGTTTTTCATTAAATAATATACAGCAACAACAGGTCGTAATGGAAAGCTCATTTAATTCTGATTCAGATTATATTAGTCATCTCTTCGACCAAGTTACAGTTTTCAAATTCGAGTTAGTCAGTGATTTTTACTCTCAAATTAAACATCTATTCCATTTTGATGCAGATGTGTGGTTATTGGTTTATCACAAACCCGATTTTTCATATCTTTGAGTTATTATGAATAAGAAATTGGGGGTCTTTGTACTTCTTTATGTAGATGATCACACTTAGTATTATATACTTCAGGTACAAACTTTATATCGCACCATGGAGAAGCATGTGTTACCATGGTAACGCCAACATTTCATCCGTACGTTGACCTTATTTCACCGAGTTTTGGTGTGGCACTGGGAGGGAATGGCTGGGCCGCGAAATCTAGTGAAGAATTAGGTAAAGTGGCCGCTGATATGACGAGACACTCTAAATGGACATATGACTTACCATGTCAACATTTCAAAATGGAGGTGAAAAACGCCAGCTCAAAACTGTAAACTGGAGGGAATTATTATGAAGAATTTCTAAATTCCTTTTATCATCATATGTTATAATCATATTTTATATAAGAGAAAGAATTCAACAATTTTATGATGTCAAATTGAAACCGGAACATTCCTTGGATCGTCGAGGATCTATGACGTCAGAGTATTAATGTATACTTTTGGACACAGTGATTTGTCGGCAAAGGAATTACGTCATCAACGCTTATAGTAGTGCATGGCTTGTGTTCGTGTAAGATAGACCCAAGAGTTAACTGTGGTTCTGTGACTTTAGTTGGCAAAACGATACAGATACCCACACATATATTCACGTCGTTGTAGTAACTGATTGTTTTTTGACGTCATTTTCCGGAAATTTGTATAATTTTTGCCAATCAAAGTTACAGAACCGGCGATACAATGAGATGGTATCTTGTATACGGATAGGAATAACACAATTAAACTGTATACAAATGACAATTGATAGAGGAAAAAATGCATAGCTAAATATTAAATTTTCATAATAAAATGGATGTAATGAAGCGGGGGACTTCCTTTGCATTAAACAAATTTGGTTAGCTCTTGTCACAGTGTGTTTATATCAAAATAAATGGAAAACAAGATTTTCGTAGTCTTTGGTGACCGGGTCTTCCAACAGTATTATAATTCCCATGGGAACTAATTGTGCTTCTCTTTAAGCTGACCTATTTTTGTATTCTTATGAGGCAGAGTTTATTCTAAAGCTTCTACGAGAGAAGAAAAAGTTTCTTGCTGTTACCTTCAACTCGACATTTAGATATATCGACGACGTTTTATCTATTAATAACAATCATTTCCATTCATATGGCGATTTGATATATCCCAGTGAACTCGAGATAAAAGACACTACAGTCTTCTACGTCAGCTACGTACTTGGATATTGTACTGAACATAGACTTAATAGTAAACTGACGACTCAACTTTATGAGAAACGGGACGACTTGAGTTGCACCATCGGCAAAAGTTGATCTGGTTTGCCGATACGGTCTGTCATTGGGTCGAATGCTGTCTAAAATGTTTCATAACGGTTGTTTAACCATTTTTACACATCGATTTTGCCTACGGATTACTCCGCTTTCCTGATCATGATATAGGGATAGCGGCGGGTGTGTCCGGTCAACAGGGGATGCTTACTCCTCCTAGGCACCTGATCCCACCTCTGGTGTATCCAAGGGTCCGTGTTTGCCCAACCACATGTATTTATTTTGCATTCCTTGTAGGAATTATGAGATCGATCACTGTTCGTTACCTTGACCTTTTCACTTATGTACCACCTGATACCCGGCAGTGTCTCTGTGGGACTATTATTTCTATTAGTGATGGAATGAACCTTGAATAATAGAATCGTACATGTGTGTGATGAGTGGACAGGGAAATCCCAACCCGAGGGGTAAGAATCTGTTTGTCCAATCCGAGATTTTTCCCGAGGATTGGAGGTTCAGATTTTTACCACGAGTGTTAAGATTTCCTTTTCCACTCAACACATTCATGTTTGATTCTTTTTCTCCCACACGTCCTTGACTATAATGTATGCACATGTACGGAACTTAGTATAACGTTAAGCCATTAAAATCCTATATGTGGCGTCATAATGCGTGCGAGTTACCTTTTCACAGGTACAAATTGTCTTTCACGGCCACGTGTTGGAGAATATGCTATCTTTCACATACGGCATTTTCGTGGGAATGTTCAGTAGAGGCACATTCCAACACCATTAGAGATACTAGCTCTGCACAAACGTTTAAATAATCGCGTGGTACATTAATGCTTTTCATTACCGAAACTTGAGAAACTTTACCTCCGAGTTTAGTTATGCAACAAGTTGAAATAGTATGTACATAAGCGACCAAGGGTTGATCTTTAGATTTTATTACCAAGTAATAAATAAAAATCATTCATAATCTTTTGTTAGTAATTTTATTTCCTGATGAAGAAATCGATGGTGCATATGCATGTTGCGCATATCACGATTCCAAAGTAACGAATTGGCTGTAATGTTGTTGCCAAGAAACAAACAGTTATATATA
>JACSZP010073876.1:0-14311 GCA_016161895.1 Pinna nobilis
TAATTGCAATATGAACAGGTTAAATCGTAACCAGTATTTCCCTTCCAACGACATCAACAACAACAACGAAAATTAAACATGTTGAGCCGCCATTGCCCCAAAGGAGCGTGTTCCCTTTTAGATTGTGAAGTGGGGGGGGGGGGGAGAAAAATGAAGGCCATTTAACAGTAGATCTCGGCACCACTGTCATTTAGTGAAAGACTCTTGAGTGGAACGTTAAACAACACAACAACAACTATAGACTTGTCTCACATTATGACTGAGTGTAAACTTGATGAAGAAGAAGAACAACAACAAATAAAATGTTGTTAAACTGTTGATCATTCAATCAATTGAATTTTCACTGAATAACGATCAATATAATTAGGTTTGCTTCAAGTGAACGCATGTTAAGTACACTGTGGAAAGGGTGATAAATCGCATAGATTTTCAACACATGCTGTGGATAAAAATATGAAAAGCAATCGCGTCGACTTACGGGGCTGAAATAACGCTTTCAAACGCATCTGTTCTTTCTATTTATGACATTTTGTCAAACAATTGCTGGAATGAGGTATTCGATTTTATTTATCATATTTTTTTCCTTACAAATTGTTAAGTTAGCCTACAAATTGATTAAAAGAAATATAACAGAATGAAATTAACACGAGTTGAGTTCTTAACGACGTCCACGCCTACAACTCGACAAATATTCACAGCGTAGATGGAACTTTAAATCACGATTTAAAATCACAGAACTACATCTATCTTGGATGCATAAAATACGTATGAAAAAAGGGTGAAAACACATTCAAGCTGTTGCTTGCAGTGGGAAAGACGTATGGCAAAATTCAGTATGCTTTGGCTTTGCAGGTTTCTGAACATTACACGAACGATTTGAAATACATGTACTGCGATATTTGATATTCTTCAGGATGATTTAGAAATGCGTTTTAAATTATATACCGGCAAAACATGATCAATGGCGCAGTATGAAGATGTGATATTATCTGTCCAAAATCGTTTTTAAAAAAGTTTATTTCATGTAATTATTTGCAACTTTTATCATCATTGTTTTACTTATTTGAATATCTCTCCCTCGTCACATTTTTGTATCTCTAGCAAATATCATTTAAATATTTTATTTTTTAAAAAAAAACTTATTTAATTGGTGAAATCATTTTTGAAATACCACATATATTCGAATCGACTTTTAGAGATCAATAAAGGGATGGTAGTAAACTTTTACGACAAAGAAAAAGTACCGCGTATTTAAGTCAATGATATAATTCAAAAAGCATGCACTAAAAACAGAATCAATTTTATGCAAGTTTATTCAAACTACAGACTTACGACGTAATGTGCATGCCAATGCAACTGGATGTTCTTTTTATCGTTATCCAAACCCAGCGGACCAATTGCATCGGCCTTTATCGACTGGGCTTTCCAATTGGATGATGAATGCAAGGAGATGCATTCTCGTCCTTTTCATTGGTTCGCAAACTCCAATAGCCCTTTCACTCTTCTCGTGTACCTAAATATATTACTGTTGCATTGGTGTTGGTGGCAACAAGCTAATGCAGACTTCAAAACTTATGACCTGTGCTCAAGGCTGTATCCTATGCAGTGAGTGATTTTTTAAAGTACCATCATCTACTGACACGAGGAACCTCAAATATCACTGTCTAACCCAAAATAAATGAAACCTGCCTAAACCAAAATAAGAAGCGTCCTATGGAATTCAGAAGGACAAGTTTCTATATGATGAAAATTAATACATTATTAGAAGAAAGTTGCCTGTTTGACAAAAAGGTGTTGTTGTTGTTGTTGTTGAATTGTTGTTTCTCGTTCCACTCAAGAATTTTTCACTTATATGGAGACGCCGTCATGTAACCGGTGAAAAGCTATAAATTTTGTCTGTGTTCGGCGCTTATGGCCGTAGAGCAGTTATTTTTTAACATACCAGTACCTACTGTGACACGGGACCTCGGTTTCGCCTGCATCATAAGAAGAAAGTGACCTGTTTGACAAAAAGATGTAGTTCATGCTGTGTGAACAGAATGAAGGCGGATTTTCATGAGTGAAAACTGTGGTTAATATTTCAATATATACATTATCCGTAAGATTCCAGTTTCCCAAAAATGATTCAAATTCTTAACCTGCTTGACACACATGAAATCTAAATTTTTATCAAAAACTGGTCAAATCAACACTAAAATCTTCATCCGTTTGAAATCAATACATAATCATTTTATTCATCAATTAGCAAAAATACATTACCAAGCAACACATGGAACATACTCAGTTTGATAGCATCGTAGGCTAAGTAGACACAAAGAAAAAGAATATCACAGATAAAAAACACTCATACGGCAAATACCCAGACACTCATACGGCAAAAACCCAATCTAATTCCTATTCGATCTACAGTGCACCTTCAATATGCTGAGATACACAAAGATCTGATGAAACCCCACTTAGAGTTCAAATCCCGTGACCTCTGTAAATAAACTTGTCATTATTCGAGCTGCAGGAATTTGAACGTTCCAGTTCTACCATCGTGCCAGTATGTAATAGACACGAGGTGTTCCGAACAAAGCTATGGAATTTCAACTCTCCATTGGGTTCAATTAGATCTCCGTGCCATGCACCTTAAAAACAAGCATTTTGGGAATCGAATTATAATTAGACTGACAAATATCACAAACTTTCTTGTTTTTGTTAGAATTATCCCACGACATACAGCGATCTTTCGACATTGAAAACATTGACCTTATTGACATTATTAGTCTTTGTTGTGTACCTGAAATGTCCGCTGCTGTTTAATTTTCGCCCATATATCAAATTTATCATGACAGTAAAATTTTCCAGTAGAGTAACTGAATTATTGACAGATATGTCATCCATGTGATTAAGAGCGAATTAAAGATAATGTGAATATGTTTTCAATTCCAACCAGGGCGAAAATATCAACGAGCGGAAATTTCCAAGTATACAGTAGTTTTAAAGTCACTTTCAACACTATTTCATATATTACAGGCATCAAGATAATGCGAGCTTAAGACATTTTGATTTTACTCTTTGTTGTTGGTGGTTGTATTGTTGTTTAACGTCCAACTCAAGAATGTTTCACTCATATAGAGACGCCATCGTGTGCCGGTGAAGCGCGACAAATTTTGCCTATGCTCGACACTTATGGCCGTAGAAAAGGGAGTGTTCTTTAGCGTGCCAACACCTACTGTGACACAGGACCTCGGTTTTTACTGTCTCAACCGAAAGGCAGGGACGGCCAACCAAAACGCGGCGCTCCGCGGATTCGAACCCTGAACCCTTCGATTCGAAGTAGAACATGCTAAACACTAGGCCACGACGCCTTTGGAAATACTGTTCTACATTTATGTCTAGTGTGCACTCCAATATAAGAAGCATCACCCTAACTTACTACTTTCAGAACTTCATAGTACGGCAACTAGTAATTTTTCTGGAGGTTACAATTTTTTCTCCAACCTAACACTGTCTCATAGGGGAACTAAATATGCTAAAGGAGCATTTAATGATCATTTTTCGAAAGAGACAAAACCATGGCCAAAATAAGAAGATAGGCAATTCTACAAAAAATAATTCACACAACGCACCAACTAAATATAGAGTAACAAAATTCCAACTATAATCTGGATGAGTTCAGGTGCTCCGAAAGAGCAAGCAAGTCCTGACCCACGTGCAGCACACGTCGTCTCGTCTCTGTTTCGAATTTAGGAATTTAGGAATCTTTTATAAGTCATAAAGAAATTTAGATTAAAAGCTCTACTTGGATGTTTTTTCTCTGAATATTTGACACGTCTATCTGTTATCGCAAGGCAGTGTAGTGGCCCTTTCGTTCAATCATTCCAATAGATAGACAGATTCTCTAAAGATATATGGGAGTATGAAGCCATTCTGGAAATGTGACGTCACAACTAGCCGTCAGAACTCTCGCATCTCCAGACAGACGGGTCCTCCGTGGCTCAGTGATAAGCGTGTTCGCCTTCTGACCGTGAGGTCGTAGGCTCGAATCCACGCCGCGATGCCGTTGGTTGTCTTTGTCCTTTGGTTGATACGGCAAAATAAACCAAGATTTCGTATCGCAGAAGGTTTCAGTCCGATTTCAGAACCCTTCCTGTTGAATGTTCATATGTGCCGAGCAAAGGCTAGATGCCTTCGCCCTCACCGTCATGGCTAATGTCGCCGTATAAGTTGGACGTTAAACAACAATACAAATAATTAATAAACCAACTTAGATATCAAATTAAACAGTGAAAGCTAGATAAGAGTGGACAAGAAATAGTGATTCTGATTCATTTATCTCCATGGGAGACAACACTATCCAGAGAGTGCTTCTTATTTATCGCTGTAAGTCAAATTGACCATGTCACTATAAATACAAGGAAGTTTAATGTACATTCTGTAATGGTTTCAAAACGTACAGAGGAGTACAGCTGTAAAAACATACAATAGGTCGTTTTTCTTTTTTGAAAGTTTCTAATAAAATTCTTTACAAAATAGATTTTTACACGTATTGAAATAGTACATATAGCTTTTTGATGCGATAGCTTCAAAAGTACAATGAAGTACAATCTAGCGGTGAACAAATTGACACATGTAAAGAAAATTAATTGTTTGGTTTAACAATAAACAAAATAACACAACACATGAAAAGTACAAAATTCATATTCTTACGCAAAAATGCGGTTTATCGAAATGAGCACTTACTTACTTTCATTTTCCTATTAACACATACTTTCATTCATAAGACTACTGCACTCCCTGCTTAGAATAAAACTGAAGTAAATGTATCAAGAGATTTCGAAAATCAAAGTTCTAAAGAATATGACAAGTTAGAAATAGTAACGGTCATAACGTGGAAAACAATTACAAATCCCTAACGGGATGGGACCAGACGTTTGGAAGGAGTCAGTGTCCCTTGTTGGCATGCCACACCCGTCACGAATTTCAAATATATCGCACATAAGTCGTGGCTC
The DNA here is from genome assembly GCA_016161895.1 of Pinna nobilis. Taxonomy (NCBI): domain Eukaryota; kingdom Metazoa; phylum Mollusca; class Bivalvia; order Pterioida; family Pinnidae; genus Pinna; species Pinna nobilis. Next base: position 4,998 of record JACSZP010073876.1, read on the forward strand.
CACGACAGAAGGTTCTTCTTCATACCGTGAGGTCGTGGGTTCGACTCTTTTTGGAGGCAGCTGGCTTTTCCTGTCCTTAGGATGAGACAGTAAAACCCAGTATCTTGTGTCACAGTAGGTGTCAGCACGCTTTAGAATACTAACTATTTAATGACCCTTGCAGCCTAAAAATCCTAACTACTCTATGGTCAATCGTGCCAAACTCTTCTGTGTGAAAGATTGTTGATGCATCAAAAAGCAATACGGCAATCAACTATATCAAGGTCTTCCAGCTGACAAAAACTTTTCTTTTAGATATGGCCTCTGCTAGGACTTTTTCCCCATGCAGCTGGTTTATTATCTTCCCGTTCTGCTAGTCAGTAAATTGATAAAACCATCTAGGTTCTTGCAAGAATACATGACGTCCTGGAGGACAATTCACTTTCACGTGACAAAATGTTTGTTTCTTTGGTTACATTTTTCATCATTTTCGACAATCTTTCATTAATAAAAAGACGTCCATTTTCTTGTGGTGTAGAAAAGACCCCTTCGTTTGTACCGCGATCAACCTTTCCCATGTAAACTTGCAAACTCTGTCACATAATGAGAGCCAATCCAAATGCATATACCTGTATGAACAAAATAAGGTATGCTTCTTGATTTCCATGTGTAAGGTTCCAACCGTTCGCGTACGTAAGCTCCTTTATGAAGTTCCAGTTACTTTTTGGTACCAGAAGAACATTCAAATCATCAAAAAGAAAAGCAGGGAGGAGGACAAGAGAACTTCAGCCTCTGGCGAGAACTCCAAAGCTCTTCCCTTCAACGACTTTCAATGACTTGATTATCCCCAACGTCCAATGAGGAAAAAATTTAAGGAACGTCCTTAATCCTATTCACCATTTTTCTTAACTATGCTAGAGTGATGTGCAAGACGGAGAGATCGTATGCGCAAGGTTGTCGCGCATATAAGAGTATGACGTAACATCCCAGTGTTGTCTCCCTGAGTAATTTTTAAGTTTGGGAGTATACCATGTCCCCTTGGGGTGGTCGAAGGGGTCCGGTCCTCCCTGGAATTGGCAAAATATAAACCACCATTGGTGAATTATACTTAGATTCTCATTTTTACAAGGTTGGGTTTTTCCTTACCACAAGTTGGCCCCCCTCAGGAAAAGTTGGACCCCCCCCCCCCACGGAAAAAGCTGAATCCTGGATCCGCGTGTGTATACTACTGTCAAAAGAGAATAAGCTAATAAAAGCGATTTTTCGATTTAAAAAAATGTCTTCAATGACAATGTGTCCCTCATAAGAATTGTGTTAAATAATTCGTTTACGCATGGTTTTACAGAGAGTGATCTCTAGAGTCGTGTGGTCACTTAAAGCAGTGGATCGATCCTCAAGACAGCACGACACCCTTTCTCTGCCCTTAGACATGATTGACCTTAAAAACCATAACACCTTGACCTTTAATCTTACTTAAATTTCCTTCAATCAAAAAACAGGAAAAAAAACTTAATTTTGAAAGTACATGTACATTAAACTGTTTGCCAACAAAATATGAAATACAATTTAACAATCCTATTTTAAATACTGTAAAAGAATTCATACATGAACCAAGTAACTAGCAATGTAAGATTTTAAAATATTTATAAACATGTACTTTTCCAAAATGGCATGAATATCGTTACAGTAAATTTGAAAACTTTCGCGCACCTACTTTTCGCATATTCAAGCAATCTTTCATTCTATCAGAGGAGACATATTTTTGTAAATATGTACGTAAAAGGTGATAGGCCTAGAAACTGTTCGTAGTATTGTGCGAGTTTACATGAAGTTAGAATAGTTGGAGAGAAATTTTGGGAAATTTGTGTTTTGGCAGAATTACACAAAATACAAAAATTGATTAGAACAGAGCAGATTCATATCAGACTCAAATTACAGGCGCAAGATCATAAAACATCATCTTTCGAAATTCACAATTCGATGGTGCTATAATGATATTAATCAAAATCTGAAATTATGACACTTCACAATCGAAGTATTTGTGTCCACCACGTGACTTTTCAAATGTGTATTAGCAGTGTATCACATGTTGAAATTGGCATTAAACCGACACAGTTCTTGAACACTCTTAATAGTTAATATTGAATGCACATTTTTGTTGAATTATGATTGAAATTGTGTTATGGAAACTTGTGCGCGTTAAAGGTGCAGTATTGTTTACATGCATGAACATGTGTTTGTGATAGAGAATTTGTTTCAGATAATGGGGATCTCCAGTTCGAATATGTTTGGTGGAAGTGGCTAGGACTTCCTGTTAATCAGAAGAACCAATGAAAACCAAGGTTTTGTCAAACAGCAGGTGTCGGCACATTCAAGATCTCCAACTACTCAATGATCCGAGGCCAAATGTGTAGCCTTTCTCCAATATTCGGGGAGTTCTCCATCATGACATGTAAGTGAAAGACTCTTGAGTGGAACGTTAAACAACAAGACAAAACACATCGCATGTGTATGGCATGGTGTGGTATGGTTTGGTATTGTTGTTTAACCTTCCACTCAAGAATATTTCATTCATATGGAGAAGTCACCATGCCGGTGAAGGGCTACAAATTCTGCCTATGCTCGGCACTGCTGGCCGTATAGCAGGGAGGGTTCTTGAACGTGCCAACACCTACTGTGACACGAGGCCTCGGTTTTACTGTCTCATCCGAAGGACAGGGACTGCCAACCGCGGAGTGGCGCTGACGCGGCTGGAACATGGATCTTCCGATTTGCAGTCGAACACGCTAACCACTCAGCCACGGAGGACCCACATGTGTCTGTAAAAGGGGGAAGTAGAAGATACTAATGAGGCATTAAAAATTCAATAAGTCAACGACAGACAATACGGTGGCCAAAACAAAAAAGGAGACAACATTACAAACAGAAATACACACAATTACACTTATTACTAAAAATAGAGTAACACGAACCCCACTAAAAACCGGGGGTGAGTTAATGTGCTCCAGAAGGGTAAGCAACTCCTGCTCCACGTGTAGCACCCGTCACTAGCCTGCTACATGTACAACATTGGGTTACTGTACGTGTACATGTACTTAAATCATGACACTCATATTTCAGTGCTCTTGGGCTGCAGACATATTTGCTCCATCATCTTGAATGAGCGGTAATACCATATTCAGAAATAATAGCTTTAGCTTTTCAGTGCGTCAGTTCACAGATATGTACATTGTATGCTTGAAAAAAGAATGTTTAACAAATTTTAGTAATTCTGTTGCTCCTTTTTTTGTTTAACAGACTTTCTTGTGATACTAGTTTTACACAATTGAATACGGTCATGAAACAGATCAATAAATGCTATACATACCTTATGTTTGCCATACATGTATGCAAAATTATAGAAATTATAGCGCTGTAGATTCTACTTGATTTAGTACAAAGACTTGATATCAAAAGGCTCCAATGTATGAATACTGCTAAAATAAATAAACATACATGTACAGTAAATCCCTCATTGATCCAGACGCCAATAATCCAGATGCTTCACCTGGGAACAAAATTTTCAAACTGCATTGCTCATAATGATAGTACCGTTTCAATAATCCGGACACTTCATTTATCTGGACGATTTACATGGAAACAAATGGTGTCCGGATTAATGAGGCTCCACTATACATGTAGGCCTACCGTAATCTTCAAGCTCTTGTGCAGAACAAGAAATAATGTCATTTTGTCTACCAAATGATTGAGCAATGTTTATGCTGGATTCTCCTGCTCAAGCACAGGGCCCTCAATCACCAGAAAAACTCAATCTCAAATTCTGTACTCAGCTGAACTGTTTTTCCTCAATTTTGAACTAAATACCAGTAAATCAAATGCTAATACATTTTAGCATGTGTATTAACAGCACATTATTCAAATATCAGTAATAGTTTGTGTTAATCAGTTGTTGTTGTTATTGCATTGTTGTTTAACGTCCCACTCAAGAATATTTCACTCATATGGCAACAAATTTTGCCTGTGCTCGGCACTGCTGGCCGTAGAACAGGGAGGGTTATTTAACGTGCCAACACCTACTGTGACACAGGACCTCGGTTTTTACTGTCTCATCCGAAAGACAGGGACGGCCAACCGCAGAGTGGCGCTGCGGGAATCGAACTCCGGACCCCTCGGCTAGAAGTCGAACATGCTAACTACTCGGCAACTGTTAATCAGTAATCAGCAGTCAGAATTATTGAAAAAGGCATTGAGTAGGGTACTGAAGATTTGAGTACATGCTCAAATATTTATTGGACCTGATTAATCTAATATCAAGGAGAAACACAATCTGTTACTGATATTTGAATGGTATGATGTAAATACACATACTGGAATGCTTTTGAATCTTAAATTACTCGTATTTAGTTCAAAATTGAGGGAAAACACTTGAGCTGAGTACAGAATTTGAGCTTGAGTTATCCTGGTGATTTCAGGCCCTGGTCACATAAGTCTAAACTCAATTCCATTTACTAATATTCTGAGTACAGGGACATGTACCTTGTGCATGTCCTCAAACCAATAACTTAAACACATGAGCATATCGTTGAACTGAGAAGAGTTTATAGAAAAAAAGAAAGAAGTTCGAAAAGTAATATTACTTAGAGTTGCCAAGATTAATCAAATTTGTAAATCGAAAAATTATAATAGGAGAAACAGATTATGTTTTAATCATTTAAAATACTTCATTAAATACATTGTAAATAGCTGTTGCAATCAATCTAATGCAGAAATGGAGAGAGAAAGCTTGAAAATGAAGATTGAAATATGGTGGCATACAAGTGAAAAAAATAGTACATCACATTTGGTTTAATTCAAACAACAATTTCAATTATCACGTGACTCTGCTATGTTGCTTGTAAATCATGCATTCATGGCTAGTGCACGTGCCTACTGCACACAAGAAGGTTACACAACAATACATGTTTTACTCTTTACCCATAATGCACTTTTGTAGGAAATGAAGCAAGCTGACAGACAGAGATTTAGCCAGAAAAATGTTTTCTGAAAGGACTACCACAGAACCTATTATCCCTCGATGAGAGCTTCATACTCTTCACAGAACTGTTTGTGAAGCAGAAAGCGGTGCGTTGCACATTTCACACGCAACGGCAGTGCTTTCGTTCAAGAATGTGCATTGGCTACACTGCTTTTGACCCCATCGAACATCCATAGACTTGGAATTTTTATCTTTTCTACTTTTGAAACACACTCCACATATATTGTTGGAACTTCTATTTGCCACCGTACAGTGGGGACACGTCCACTCACTCTGGCTATTGGCCATACTCTTGCTCGTGCTTCGAGTAAGCACCACGTCGGTAGCAGTGGAATTCCTATCAACGTTGGCCACTTTCCTGGCCATCGGAGCCGAGTGGCTGAAGTTATATGACATAGAAAGTGGATTTGGGGCATGTTCTTGTTTTTGAACCACATGTTGTCTGTGCTGTGGATAGGATCGACTGAAGTCGATTCCTTCATTGCCCAGCTGGATAAGGTCCTGGCTAACAGGACTATGGCTGCCGACCTGCGCTACTTTCTGATAAAAACGGTCCTGGACTGTTTCTTCGGCAACAACAGGTGCAGCAGATAACTGTGCATGAACCACAGCTGAAGAAACTTGTGATGGCTGTGCAATGAAATTTGAACTACTCCTTGACTGGAGCCCCGTGCGAAGATCTTGTGTGGGTGGATAGAAGACAGGCTGATGAGGTAATCCATCAACGTACCCAGAGTCTTTATGAGAAGTAGAATTCTTCAAATTACTTTTCCGACGAGTCACATGTTGGTTGGCATTACTTCGATCGGACATCAATCCCACCTCAATTCCTTCATCGCCGTCATCCTGCTTTAGCATGTCTCCTCTCATCCCATCAAAATAACCATCACCATACTTTTCGCGGAGTCCGTCTCGTACATATGACCACTCATCTGAGGGCTTCTTCTCTTTACTGACCAGCTGCATACTGGCCATCAGATGCTCATCATGAGTCCCCTCTTGGTATTCCGTTTGAACAGTTGACTTTCCTCCCATATCCTCGTCAATGTATGGTATATTGGTATTACGAAATTTGCCCGATTTTTCGCTACCGATGAAATTATTCTTGCTGGCATTTAAAGAGTTCTCTATCAAGTCAACTTCTGTATCACTCACTGGCTTAATAACAGTTATCTCATCTAACTTCTTCGTCTTCAAATATCTTTGATCTAGAGTGTCCCGAGACAATTTTTCTACGTCGCCCGTGTAATTTCTCCTCCGTGAAAGTATTTCCTCAACCGGAACCACCGGCCCACATCGTTGTAAAATATTTCCGATTATCCAACATTCAACGGATGCAACTAAGCATTCAAATGACACAGCCAATAGGCTTTCTCTATTTATTTGACGTGTGAATACAAGTTTGTCCCCATACATCTCCTTAAATCCAACTAATTTAAATACTTCCTCCGCATGATTCAAATGTGACGCAATCTTACTCTGGTAAAATCCTCCGTATCTCTGCAAAGTATACAAAATAATAATTACGTTATGATTTAATATGTTCATCGGAAAAACAAGAAAATTTAAAATTACCATGTTTAGCCCAATAAAATCCATGGGTGCTAGAATATCTTTAAAATAGAGGTAAGCGTCACATGGGACCATTACAGTTTGATTTACAATATACCGGGTACAGTTTATTGCATGCCGGTACACAAAAGATACAAGCGTACCTTAAACAGGTAAGCTAGGCCATCTGTAAAAAAATTGTTGGTTTGCTGTAACACAACTCAGATCTTTTACTATGAGTAGGCAGATACAGTTTTGTTCTTGGTTTTGGGGGAATTTTTTTTTTTTTGAAAACTGTAAACTATAAACATACCATTACACAACATAAGTAATTTGAAAACATCATTGACTGATTGAAAACTACTGTCTCAACCAAAGGACAGGGACGGCCAACTGTGGAGTGGCGCTGACAAGGCTCAAACCCAGATCTTCCGATCCGCAGTCGAACACGCTAACCACTCGGCCATGGAGGACCCTGCTGAAATAGTGAAAATGCCTAAAAATGATGGATGGACAGATGAATCATGATGGACAATGTACATGGAAGGGATGATGTGCTATGTCTATAGCTCACTTGAGCCTTTGGCTCAGGTGAGCTAAAAGGGCCAGCTAATTAATGAGACTAATTTGAACCATTCAACTTCAATGTCTTAACAGGGAGGTCCCACTTTATATTGTTGTGACTTGTGGTGATGTTGTTGTTTGACATCCCATGCTAGAACCTTTCACTTATATGGCACCGTCACCAAATGCCTAGTAAAAGTCTTCAAATTTAGGCCTTTGCCAGACACATCTGGACATCAAGCAGTGAGGGATCTTTATCATGACTACACCTACTGTGTTGTTGTTGTATTGTTGTTTAACGTCCCACTCAAAAATATTTCATTCATATAGAGACGTCACCGTGTGCCGGTGAAGGGCAACAAATTTTGCCTATGCTCAGCACTTTGGCCTGTAGAGCAGGGAGGGTTCTTTATCGTGCCAACATCTACTATGACAGGGGTTACCAATTTTTACTGTCTCATCCAAAAGACAGGGACAGCCAACCGCAGCATGGTGCTGCATGGATTTGAACCCCAGACCCTTCGATTCGAAGTGTGGAATATGCTAAACACTAGGCCATGGTGGCCCAAGCAAACTGTGACATGGGACTTCAGTATAATCATTAATACACTGCCTCACCTCTGTCAAGGCTTGAACCCATGACCTAACGGCCTGAAGACCAGCACACTAATGTGGTGGCATGATTAGTCTCCCACTATATCTGTAGCAGACCAATGTGATGTTGGCATGTCATTTTTTTCAAATTCAAATTCTAACAAATCTGGGGCCCTTTTCACACAAAAAAATCTTATGATTAAAATCACTCATAATCAAAAGTGAGCAATTTTTCAACTTGTCGTATTTCTTTAAAAACATGCACCAAAAGAATGCTTAAATCTGCCCTATCCCATTTAAATTGTATCTTATTCGAACGTAAAATCAAACTTCCCTAACAAAACGTATTTTACATAGCGCACTTACTCGTATTTCTCTGTACTCGGTTTTCCATGGGTTTTTTAGAATAAGTATCAAATATAACTCTAGATTTTCAAACGCTGTGGAAGCTTTACCAGAACTGAAATCACCAGTACTAGCACTAGTTTCGATAATTTTCGTAAATTCACAAAACTGAAATCTTTCCGATGGCCGACATGTACTGAGGAATTGCACAATCAATTCGAACGTCCTTTTCAAGATATCTTTCGTCGACTGGGTTTCTTCCTCTTCTTTCCTTATTTGGTTGTAAATGTCTTGTGCCTTGTAGCGAGTTTCCATGGTAATGTATTATCAGTTATTCAGCAAAGCATAACTGATAATACATTAACTTGAAAACTTTTCCTCAGAATTCTGTAAAATAAAAAGAAGGGGTATTTGAGTAAAGGAATATACACATGTAGGTGAAAAAATACTCATTACTGTAAGATACATGTGTATATATATTTAGTTGGTTGTATTGTTGTTTAATGTCCCACTCAAGAATATTTCACTCATATGGAGATGTCACCGTGTGCCAGTGAAGGGCGAAAAATTTTGCCTATGTTCGGCACTGCTGGCCGTAGAGCAGGGAGGGTTCTTTAACGTGCCAACACCTACTGTGACACAAAACCTCGCTTTTAACTGTCTTATCTGAAAGACATGGAAGGCCAAAAGCAGAGTGGGGTTCCATGGATTCGAACCCCAGACCCTTCAATTTGAAGTTGAACAAGCTAACCACTCAGCCATGGAGGCCCCATATTTACATTTAGACAAAGTATCTACATGTATTGAATCCACACCTGCAATATGATGAAATCTCACCAAGTTATTTCTTTATGTTGGTTAAATCAGCCACCAGTAGATAATACATGTATAGATACCCAGTACATACATCTACCTGTATATATACAGTCTAACCTGTTGCCCCCTGATACCACATTTAAGCAGGTCATTTTCATTGATTGGGACACTTCATTTTGAAATTTCAGTGATCAATTAGTTAAGAGACTGTCCATGGGAGTAATCAGTTTGTCCATTACTCCATAAAAAAGATAACCATTAGTTTCCATTCTATTGGTTTGAATTACTGTATGTATCTTAGAATTTTACCTACAAATGTTTGTTTTGCTGTTGTTTAACGTCCCACTCAAGAATATTTCACTCATATGGAGACGTCACCGTGTGCCGGTGAAGGGCTACAAATTTTGCCTATGCTCGGCACTGCTGGCCG
>JACSZP010073884.1:0-11346 GCA_016161895.1 Pinna nobilis
ATTTATTAGGAAAAAAATTGGATCATAGTTTTACTTCGAGAGTTCAAGAACCTCGAGAGATCGACGTTCGAGTTTTCAAGATTTGACTGTATATATATATACGTATTTTATCATTATTATTACCTTGTTTTTCTTTCTGTCCCACTTTGATTTCGTGTAAAAACCACATCGTTGACATACTCGCTTGCGGCACTCGTAGCATGCTCTTCCGATTCCATCTGCAAATTTCGTTTTGAAGCACAAACGACACAAACGGAAATCGATGTGCTTTATCTTTCCTTTAATGCTCGCTTGCCGATGAACGATTTCTTCGTATGACTCTAGATGCTTTCGTATTTCACTGAGGAGGAGAAAATAGAGATGGTGACAAATTTCATGAACATAATTCGATCGTTACCGACGGACAGAATATCTCATCTGAATGTTTTCGTCACATGTAATCAATTTCACACCTTGACTCTTTAACGATGTGACTTCGTTATCTAGCTCTCATTTAGAATCTTGAATAACTCCCATAGCCAAAATGAAACGTGACGTTGCGTGTTTGTAAATTGAGTTTGGACAATACGTGTTCATTAGATATAAAATGGAGTTAGACAAAACAATAATGAGAAAAGTCAACAGCATTACATTGTGAAGTAAAACGAAATTGAAAGTCTGAATTGAACCAATTAAATGAGAACTAGTAATCGTGATATATTCTATGCATGAAACATCTAATTTCTGTTGTTAGACTAATGAGGATGACGACAGCAACGATGATGATGATGATGGGTGATTACTAGGCCTACAGCCAAAAAATCAAAGTAAAAATATATACATGTATACACGTCTTTGAAATCACAATGATAACACTGCTACATTCATTACTACTTTATAATAATTATGACTTCTACTATCATCAGCATCAGGAACGTCATCAGCAGCAAGAGTATCATCATCATTTTTATTTTCTTTATCATAATAATTATAATTATCCTGTACTTGTCTGAATTCGTTTAATTCTCCCGCTATTTTTATTTCATTTTCATCATTGATACACTTTTGTCATTTCAAGATGCCACAATTTTTAAACAATGCGAGAACACTGCCTTAACTAAAGTAAATCTTTTCATGAACAAGAAAATTAACCAACAAATATATCACAAAGCTAAATCAAATATTCTGGTTGTTGAGTACAGTTCTTCATACATACGCCGACAAACGTGAATTATGTATGATCGTCCTCGTGTGTAACAAGAATACAGAGCCCAAGTTACATCATCATTATAATTACTTTGACACCTTTAAGGTATCTCTGCAGATTTTGAAGAGTTCTATTTCTGATGGATGCGCATGTCTTTGTGAACCAGTCCCCAAGCTTGTCACACAAAGAAGGAAATTGCTACTCTACTAAGATTACATCTAGGGAAGTGAGACTAATTGGTGTGCGATTATATAAAGCCAGCGACAGTCGAAATATTTTTTGACATGACTGTAAGATGCTGTGTTAATTAACCGTAGACATATATACATAACCGTCGACAGTGATGACATAATTAGAAAGTCTATTGTATTATATAAGGGTTTATCATAACCAACGTGCAAGTCCAGTAAAAGGTTCCATTCTCGAATAAGAATCTGCTACTTTCGCTAATTTTGAGCAGAAGATTTCCAATCATGAATTTACTTCAAGCCAGACTTCTTCAACTTTTCACACTGCTAAACCTTCGATAAAGTACCCGAGGGAAAATTTGGAGGAACATGTGCCAAGGAGGACACATTAACCCCTGATACGGTAGAGCGTGTTCTAATAACTCAATGTATGGAAAATTGCTGAGGTGTCTACTGCACTTTTTCAAATCTTTCAAGCCGAATCCTGAAAAACAATGCTACAGTCAAATCGTCCAGTAGATGCACGGTTTCATTACTTGATTATGGGGATTATAGCTATGCAGTGAGCTAATTTTATTATGCCTGGTTACTGGAATGACTAAAAATCAGTTGCAAGTGGCTGCCGGAGGGCGGGACCTTTTAATTGACCTTTATGAATCTCTGTCGCTGGAAGTCAGGATAGCTTTGCTGGTTCTGATATTTCGAAATCTATTTCAATTCGTATTACTTGCAATTTTCATACAATTACTCGTAAATTTTCTGCAACTTGGAGCAATCCGGTCTAAGTTACCGATCTGAGGCAATTATACACAAAATACATTCATTGCAAGTTCGGCTGTATATTTGAAATATTCAAAACATAATTCCTCCAATCAGTTTTCAGGAATATTTTATAAAGTAATAAAGTAATCCCCATCACGACATCAAACCATGAAGGGGGAGAACATAAAAAAGGTAATTTTAATAAAATATTCTTGAATGGATTATTCCACAAACAAATGTTACATGGGCTCAAGGTGCTACAAATAATTGTTAAACTAGATGACTGACAGATAAATCTTTAGAAACATCAACATTCTGAGTGATTAATACAAGAGCATAAATCTACAAAATCATACAGCTACAACGGAACCGACTTATATTGAATCCTGATATACTGATACCCTACTTAATTTAAATTGCGGGGCCTCCGTGGCCGAGTGGTAAGCGTGTTCGACTGCAAATCGAAAGATCCAGGTTCGAACCGCTTAGCGCCACTCCGCGGTTGACCGTCCCTGTCTTTCTGATGAGACAGTAAAAACCGAGGTCCCGTGTCACAGTAGGTGTTGGCACGTAACACAGAACCCTCCCTGCTCTACGACCAGTAGTGCCGAGCATAGGCAAAATGTGTCGCCCTTCATCGGCACACGGTGACGTCTCCATATGAGTGAAATACTTTTGAGCGGGACGTTAAATAACAATACCATACCATACCAATTTAAATTGCTTTTAATTCCCTGGCTAAATTAGTTTATCTTTATTTTAACCCCTTAATTTAACCCTTTTATAAAACCGTGACCCCCCCCCCCCTCGGTGTCAGTATATATACAGGTTCGACATACATATGAAATCACAGATACCAACAAGACCTCTCCAGCTGATACATAAATATATTTTCAAACAAATGCTGTGTTCTTGATACGTTCAAGTTTTCTTTATTTCGAGAATTATTCAATATCTACGAGAATAGGAGGCGCTAAACGTAGAATTTGCTTAGGATGGCGCGAAAAAAGCACCAATACTTATTGAAAAATTATAAAATGTGTCATGCAGTGGAATCTCAATAATCCGGAAACCTTCATTCCCAAGCACTTTGTCCGGATAAATGAAAACATGTGTCTGGATTACTGAAAAAAACACCTCACTCTTTAATGACCTGTACAAATTAAAAAATATCTCCAGGAAATTTTGCACGGATGATGACGTATCCGGAATATTCGCGTCCGGATTAATGAGGTTCGACTGTATATGTGAAAACCATTTGAAGTTACCTCATGCGCTTTTCCTCTTCTTTTTCGAATTCCTCCTGTTTCTGGATCACGTATTCCAGCGCCGAGAGTTCTTCTTGGGTAAGGATGGATAAATCGGGGGACGGTGGTCGTTTTGGGGTCATAGGTCGAGGATGCTTCATCGTGATATTATAATTATGCCGGGATAAGAGATAGCTGTTTTTCATAACCTGTAACATACAAATAGTTGTGAAGTGATTTCAATCATCTTGTTATTTGTTATTCGTCCTATTATCCTGAAAAGTCAGGGGTAAGGAGAAACCCGATCCACAGACCTTTTATTCTTTGATGGAATAAACAGTATCAAAGAATCAGTTCTAAGTACATGTAATAGTCTTTGATTGATTCAGATTTTTTGTGCGATGACCTTTGATCCTCATCTCCCCATTCTATGAGTTGTTTTATTTTTCAACTGATAGTCATTGGTTTTTTTTAAATATACTCAGATATGATGTGCTACAACTCAAACATCTTTTTTTAAGATTTGGGCGTTTTACTGACACCTATTCAAAATCATTGGAATTGAATTTTTAAAATTCAATTTTTACCTTATACCTTTGTCATACACTTCTTAACCAATTATTGATTAGATAACTGTACATATTTATAAACCTTTTGAAAAGAAAGATGTCACCGATTTTAGTTATGCCAGATGCTTCGAGAGTATCTTATATATGAAGAGTTATGTCTCTTGGGTGGATATTTACTATTGAGAACTCGTATATGGTCCATTATAAATAAACAATTCGTATTTTCAAAAACAACAACAACATAAAATTGAAATCCCAAGTCTAATTTGTAAAAGTGTTATCACATTTCAGGAATATAATTAATCAAAACGGCATTAAGTTCTGAATACCAATAGTAAAACACGAGAGAGAAAAAAGACTCCATAGATATAACTGGTGTTAATGCCGATGTATAGGTGTAAAAGTTGAGACGATTTACGTAGTTGTTTTGTCTGAGAATCCATGTTTGATATAAGGAAACCATGTCAAATTAGTTAGCAACATACAGTGGAACCTCGCTGTATAGACCACCCAAATGACTGGCTAAAACTGGTCCGATTGGTGAGATAGTCTCCTAAGCGAGGTTGAAATAGACTTAAAAAGTGATAAATAGACTGAATTGTCATTGCCTTTGGTGGTCTGATTATTGAGGTGGTGTCCTGAGAGAGGTGGTCTATAGGTGTTGTTTGGCTGTAGTACACTGGCTAGGATGCTTTATGATATTCTTGGGCGTGACCATTTACAGTGACTACCTTTTGCTAGTTAGATCAATACATACTATTTTTTCAACCGAAATCGACATTTTACGTAACTCGTAGGATTTCCGTGGAATATTTAAGACAGGTGTAGCATACCAACAGGGGACGCTGACTCCTTCCGGACACCTGGTCCCATCCTGTTCGGGATTTGCATTTGCATACTACGTCTAGACATGTCATATTTTTGGGCTTGAATTTTCGAATATCCTTTGGCAGTGTACTTCTTCAATTTGACTTGTGCGATACAGATTACAAGTAGGTCTACGATGCGTTAAAGATAAAATCCATTGCCTCATATATTCTGTATATTGACGGTTTATGAACGGCAAATATTTGAAGAATTNNTTGGGGCCTGTAATGAAACATTTGAATAAACATTTTAACAAAGATGAGGGTAAATTAACTAAGAAAAAAATTATTTAAGTGTTTTCAAGCAATATCACCTGCCAGCGAGGGTTTTTATCATGAACGTTATACAATAGAGGCCCAGAAGCCAGATTCAATCTTCAACACGAAATTGTGAGTGCTTCTTTTACCCTCAGAAACCTTCCTAGTTACCTAATGTTATTTTGCACTGGTGGGTAGTGATAGCGGTTTCAAATAGAAGGAGAAGTGAACAGTAGATATTTTTGTGATAAATTCCAAGTTCTTTAAACTGCGTTTTGGTTCCCTTAGTATAGTATAGGGCTCAAAGATACTCGTTTAATCCCGAAATAATAAAACTTAAAAATTCCAAGTTTTGTATAATGTATCATTGCTGCAAAGGAAACTGTTGAAAGCCCTATGAGTTTTTTAAAGAATTAACATTTATTTATTATTACCACGTGCTGATGTAAGTGCAGCCGCCATTAATACAAAAGAGATTCATTAGAATGCTGTCAAACTATTTTTGTTCAGAGGAGCAGAAATACAGCCTTCTTTCAAATATTGTTGGAAAAGTGGTCTTGACCTTCAACCTACTGAATCACACAAGACTGTTTGTCGGTTTCAATATACAGGCAAACATGTTTTAAGAGACCATCTAAGGGAAGGAGCAAATAGGGTCACATATCACAGGTGGTCTCTTCGTTCAGTNNGTGGGTTGCTAAGGCAGGTTAGACTGTAAAACTTATTACTTTGATGAGGACGGCGATTTTTATAATACATGTATTGAACTTCGATTTATAATCGAAAGGTAAAAAATGAATTTTTCGCAGAAGGAATGTTACTAACATTAAGAGTCGTCATATTTGGAGTTTTTACTATGGGGGTTATGGCATGATTCTATGATAAGAAATCCATATTTCTCCGCTCCATTAGCGCGTTTGTTTCTGTGGCAATGGAATTAAAGGACTTAAAATATCATACCACAGAACTTGCTACATCATAGTTACAAACTATATATGTATATGGAAAGATACCTAAAAAATCACATAGAGCATTTGCGGCAACGCATCCTCAAATCATTCTTCAACGAAAATGAAAAAGACTATAAACTGGGCTAAGTAAAGCCCTTGAATGATTTTCATGTGGTGAATAAATTGTTTGGTGTGTGGCATATATTTGATCTAGTTAGATTGATAGGTTAATTCTATTCATTCTACAATTAAATTCTACTGAGAAAATGTTTTGGGTTTCAACGGATTTTCATCATTGTTCTTTTCACATTCAACACATTGATGTAAAATAAGCGTCATGTGTCCTGCCATTGACGTCACAGAAGCTCAGGAAAGATTTACCTCCAGTGAAGCCGAGATCATTTTACAACAAGCGATTCCTTTCTGGTACATACATATACATGAATATTAATATTTCTAAGGTTATACATAACACAATACATACATTTAGTTAAGACCAAAATTCAAATAAGACTAATACTGCATAGAAAATGCTGATAAATTAGAATAGCCTTAATTACGTCATCAAACGGCTTTTATCACAATCAACATGTGGGCGGAATTATTGAAATTCGTATTATGTCTGTAACAAACATACGATCATTAGTTCTTCATTTTGAGCGCCGGTCATGACTCCACAGGATTTTTCACCTTTGGACCAAGAAATGCAGGGTTCGAATCTCAATGGAGGACCCGGCGCAGCATGATTTTACTGTCCTGATGATTAATCAGACCTAGGAATGTTAAAGATCGCTGAGTGCGTAGGCTAAAGTGCCTTGCAAAGGTTAAAATACCTAATGTCTGCTATACAATGTCACTGAGACAGTGTCGAATGCATCGTAGAATTTTAAAGACAACAACGCGGCAAGAAAAAACAAACAAACAGCTCAGTTATTTACAGCTAGCTAAGTGATCAACTAACATCGGAAAAACAAAAATAAATAGAAGGTTTCTGTTCGTTAAAGGTCATCTTATTCACTATTGATCTGGTAACGCCTCCATATCAGTAACCGATGATAAAGATGAACGTTAAACAACATCAACAACAGCAATAACAACAGTAACAACAACTTACCTTTTTTATTAGGTGAGACATGTTCTACTACTTCTTCTCTCCTGTAAATATAGAAATTCAGTGTGAAAAAGGGCACTTGAATGAAACTGAAGTCCCCTATAACGTTTTACAATAACATCTGCTTAACTGATGATACGTGATAATGCTAACAAAAGTGTCGATCACCTTCACACGTTAACAGTTTAAACATTATTACATGTACAAGGACGATGACTTACAATATAGATAAGGTGCATTATATGCTAAGCATCCAAGATTCCAGTGGACACTTGCAGGCTTAATTAATGTTTAATATAACTTATGTAAAAGAAATATTTGGAACCTCTTTTACTCATGAAAAAAGGTAAGGAACAGTGATCGATCTCATCATTTTTCTAAGGAAGACAATGTAAAGAGGCGGGCACATATGGACCCCTGGACACACCAGAGATGACATCAGGTACCGAGGAGGAGTAAGCATGCCCTGTTGACCGGTCACACCAGCCGTGAGCCCTGTATATTGATCAGGTAAACGGGATTCAGTCAAAATTAGTCTGTAAAGAACGGTATAACAACCGGTATGAAACACGTCCGAAAGCATTCGACCCAGTGACAGACCGCATCTAATTTAATTCCAAATTCTGTTGTTTTGATGCATGATAAATGAAACATACATCTTGGTATGGCAAATACAAATTGTGTTTCCAGCAATTTTATGGGTTTTGAGGTAAATGAGACCCCACTGTATACAGTTAGAAACTTCTATTAGAGCACTAATTCTACATCAAATCTTATCATTAAAGTAGTTGTAAGTCGCAAATGCCGAATAAAATACTTCTCACCAACTTATTTGTATCAGCTAAAAATCAAATTTCACCACGATTGTTACAAGAGTAGGTAAAGGTAACGACCTATGATCGATCTCATAATACCAATAAGGAATACAAAATAATGATATTGGCAAACATGGACCCCTGGATATTCCAGGGTGAGATCAGGTGCCTAGGAGGAGTAGTATCCCCTGTCAACCAGTCATACCCGCATTGATCAGATAAACGGAGTAATCCGTAGTCAAATTCAGTGTATAAAGAAGGGCTCCATATTACCCGTAAAACAATTTTTAAGAGATTCCCCAAGGTTAATATGCCAACATGGTTAAATATGACAATTTGTTTCTTAACTCAAGTAATTTGCGTAGGAAAATTAAAGTTTGAGAGGCATAGTTATATATTCATATTGCGTAAAGCAGGAAGTACTTTCATTCATCGGTGCTAGGACAGGATGAATAAGATGCAAGTATATTGCAGCAGTGTCCAAATTTACCAACTGTTTAGTTTCGCCATCATTTTGTTACCGACTCTATTTTAAGTACTGTTTCATATGTAGTCAGGCAGAATGCTTAAAACTAAGTATTTGTGTACTTTCAATTATCTATTTTATACAATATTTCAACATATGGAAATAGCTCATATTAAGGTATTGGTATATAATATAATTGGTATCCTTTTTTACTTTTCTTGCTTCAAAAATCATAACAAAAATATTTTTTCATATTCTCAAAACAAGCAGATTATCTTTACTTTGCCTTTAGTTTCATGTTTTCCCTAATAGTGTTACTCTTATAAAAATTGTTAATGACACTTCCCATTTTCCCATAGTTTCTTGTCACTTACTTAAAGAATCATCATTTTAGTAATTTTCTTTGATGATTTATAAGTGAAATATAGATCCAATTGCCATGGAAATCAAATGATCAAGGACAACTTATTTGTATGTTGGTTTTTTGAACCTCTAGATATGTACTTGACATACAAACTTTCAACAAACTCGATGACCATTCATGTGTCCCCCTCTGTCTGTTGTTTATATGGAATAGTACTTTACACCTCTCAACTATCGATTGCTTTTATTGTTCTGATAGTCACAAATATTTCAGCTTTCATAACTTTTCGTTTTCAGTTCACAAATACAGTAGCCTTCATAACATTTTAGAATAAAAATCTGATAAATGATATTCTTGACCAAAAAGTAATCCATGTTAGATATGACCAATCCTCCATAAAACGTAGACCTGTCTATTGTGGTCAAATTCTGTGAAATCCGGCTTTCCTTATAAACGTGTCTATCTGTATCAAATGTATGTTACGAGTCGATCATGAAAAATCACGAATAACATTTTTCTTATGAAATTCACAAAAATCTGTTCAGAGAAATACCATGGATAACAATAACTCACTTCTGTGACTAATTTTGTTATACATGAGATGATAGGAAGGTAAAAAAACCAGGGCCTGTAATTTGTGCTTGATCTATAAAATTTCAGTTTATATATGTTATCAATTGCAATTCTAGATACTTCGGAGCCTTGTTAATTGATCAAAGTCCACAGTGTATTTACAATTTTTCCCTCACCGATAATTATATTAGAAACACGTACAAAGGGCACAAAGTGCAAATCACTAACAATCCCATGTGATTTTACAATTTCCTGGATAGCAACAGACTCAGATGAGCTTCTAAACAACTTCTGCACTTCTATTTGTCAGATTTTATTGCACTTCTGGGTGGGCGAAATAAGTGACGATTGGAAAGAAGTCAGTACTAATTAAAATAGAAATAGGTCGAGATTTAGAAAATAAAGAAAAATTATGATCCATCAATAATTAAATTGATAACAATTCAAAATGTGTTCTCTTCTATGAAACCACTGTATTTTACACAAAATTAACGGGTTTTTTTCTTTTCTTCTTTTTTCATATCTAATTCTATTCTTTTACGGAGGATTAGTGTTACACTGTTTCATGGAAAAGAAGTTTTTTGTGATGTTGTGTAGATTATATTTTGTAGAATCTCTTTTTGCTTTGGTCATGTAACTATCTCTCTCTGTCCTTCAATAAACGACAATTTGAGTGCCGTATTGGAATCTTCAACATTCCTTTTTTATAACAAAATACGGCGAGGTCTGTTGGTGAACTTGAGATATTTCATTGAAGTATCCAATAGAAACAACATTCATTTCAAGCGATGCCATATAGTGCGGTCAAGGCAAAAATGTCCACAAAATTGTGATATCTTAATAATGCTTGTCACATGGAATACACATGTGTACAAATCAGCTTTTGGCGAAAATTGAATACAGGAAAACTTTTAATAGAGCAAGACGAAAGTTGATCGAAGATCACAAAATTGAAAGCAAGCTGGGCGAAATACATGTATAAATAGAACTGAGTGACTTGGTGAAACTGGAATGGAACATGGTTATCGGTAATAGAACCCGGCGCAATTGAAACGGAGCTAAGCCAAAAGGAATAGAGTCAGGCGAAATTAGAATGGAGCAAGTCAAAATTGGAATGAAGCTAGGGAGACTGAGATGGACATGGGCTAGGTGAAATGGGAATTGAGCTAATAATAAAGGATATGGGCATCTTACACTTCACTTATTCAAACAATCTATATCAATTTTTGTTTTAAGTGATGAAATAATAATGACATGCAAATTATAAGCCATTGAAAATAAGAATGTTGATTTCAAAAAAATTGCGCGATCGGTTGTGAACAATTTCGAAATAGGTATATGTGTTTCCATAAATATACCATCATGATGGTATCAATTTCTGATCCTTTCCAAAATACGTTCAAGATTATCTCCCCTGTTTTTTCAAAAGCAAATTTATATCTTTTTTCGGTGGGCTAAACCGCATACACATGTTGGTGGTTTGTTCTTATACTTATTTTTCATTCTTACGTAAATCAAACAGAGTTCTGTGACACTATAGCTAGAAATTTGAACAGTGTTCGTATCAAGTGTTATTTGTTCCTATTGAATAATACTTCTACATGATGTAGGTTCTATTTGATATACGCATTTAGTTAATTTTATAAAGGTTTCGAACAAGTTATAAAACAGTATACTTTCAATTTTTATCATTTACATATATATAACAATATTGATTTTCTTCATTTTTGATAATTTCTTGTTATTTAAAGGTAAACTGTCATTTACTTTTATAAATAAACTTTGGGGGCCTCCGTGGCCGAGTGGTTAGTGTGTTCGACTTCAAGCCGAGGGGTTCGATTCCTGCAGCGCCACTCCGCGATTGGCCGTCCCTGTCTTTCGGATGAGACAGTAAAAACCGAGGTCCCGTGTCACAGTAGGTGTTGGCACGTTAAAGAACCCTCCCTGCTCTACAGCCAGCAGTGCCGAGCACAGGCAAAATTTGTTGCCCT